>JAOXNV010023536.1:0-13389 GCA_028565915.1 Momotus momota
GCCTTCCTGGAATCCTTCAGGACTGCCTCCCAAGGGGGACTCTCTCAACTAGTCTCATAAACAGGTTAAAGTCCGCCCTGCAGAAGTCCAAGGTGGCGGTGGTGGGGGATGAAGGGATTGAGAGCAGCCCTGCGGAGAAGGACTTGAGGGTGTTGGTGGATGAAAAGCTGGACATGACCCAGCAATGTGCTTTTGCAGCCAGAAAGCCAACTATATCCTGGGCTGCATCAAAAGAAGCATGGCCAGCAGGTCAAGGGATGTGATTATGCTCCACTACTTGGCTCAGTATTTAAAGGGGGCTGGTCAGAAATATGGGGACAATCTTTTTAGTAGGGCCTGTTGCAACAGGAGAAGGAGTAATGTTTTTAAACTAAAAGAAGAAATTTGCAAAAAAATTCTTCCTTCTATCTAGTTCAATGAGAGTGCTGGAACACTGGCACAGATTTCCCAGAGAGGTGGTACATGCCCCATCCCTGGAGCAACCTGATATAGTTGCAGATGTCCCTGCTCACTGCAGGGAAGTTGGACCAGATGACCTTTAAAGGTCACTTCCAACCCGGGGCATTCTATGATATTAAAATGAGTAATTTACCAATACAAAATCTTAGTGTGCTATAATACAAGGTTATACATGATATCAATCACTTCTCAAAGATCTGTCATTGGTAAAAGGTCTCTCTGCTTTGAGGAGCAACTTTGAGAGGCATCCTAGCTCAAGGGGACATCACCATCATGCAACCACCTTCTCAGCAGGGAGTGTTCAATGATGGTTCACTTTGGTTGCCATATTTATAGGATAAAGTGATTGGCTTATGGTCAAATTAGTTGTTATGTAAAAGGTATGCATGAAACTTTGTACTTTCTTTGTTCCTCTGTAAATGAATCTTGGAAGAACCATCCTCTATTCATGTGTTAATCACATGATCCGTGATCCAAGCTTATATGCATCAGTACTCACTGGGTCACTGTTCCTTTGAGGGTTTTCAGAGAACAGATTGGAACTAGAGAAGGTCTTGACCTAGCTATGACTCAGGCCTCTACCTCCTTTGGACCCTGCACCAAACTACCACTAGTTTGATTAATGGGTCAAGTGCATCCATCACACAATTCTAATGGGAAGATATAACAATGACTTTATGTAGATATGGCACTTAACCAGCACTCTCTGCTTTTTTGTCCTTTTTAGTCTTAATGATTTTCTTAAAAGCTTTTTGTCATCTTTATTGCTGTGTTTAAGATTCTGCAAATCACTTTTAACTGTCTGGGTAACTGACTTTGCAGAGAAAACAGGGGAACTAACAATACATATTTAGAAAAAGTGTTAATCTCAATTAGGGCTATAGCTATGTTTGTTTTCCTTTTTGATTTTTCTTTACATAGCTCTTGTTCATTAAAAGAAAGTAAATCAGAAGCTTTACACTATATTATAGATGCAATTTTGGATGAGAAGAGGACACCAGTTAGACACATTTCATGTGGTTGTAGTAACATAGACACTTGAATTGTGCTCTAGTATTTTACTTTTTCAGTGTGAAAGAGTGAAAATAATGATTTGCTGTACATGTATGATTTTGCAGTCTGTTTGCAGGGTGATTGTGCTTTTCAATTACAACCTAAATTTATAATTAGATTATCTAGTATTTTCAGGAAATATTAATGGTTGCTAAAATATCTTACATTAAATTTGACTGTTCATCTTCACTGTCATTTCTTTAAGGCCCTATTGAATTTTAAGAATGTAACACATCCAGTGCAATTGAAGGTGAGTTGTTGTAGCACAGTTATTTATGTAAGAATGCTGTGGATAAGGACCTGGAACTGTGGAGTGAAAGGTGTTCAGTGTGTGAATCTGTGTAACTTTTAAGTACTCCAGTTGACTGAAAAGCAATTTTCCTTTTGAGAAACAAACTTCAGCGAAAATAAGACCTTATGATACTTTCTAAGCTTAATGCACAAAGGTCAGACAATTTTAATGTTTCTTATACTTTGGCTATGTCGCGGTCTTTTCAGGGACTTGGATTTGGTTCACTTATGACTGTGTTGTTACTTAATTTACAAGTGTAAAAACATGGTCCAGGCTCTTTCCATTATTACCATGTTAGTTTAGTTGTTACCAAGTCTAATGCAGTGTTATGGTCACAAAGCCTTTCTCTACTGGTGTAGCTTATTTTTCTTAGGAGATTGTTTTAAGTGGTTAAGAAGTGCTTTGTTTGAGTAAGCTATGTATTTACTTTTGGAACAGAGGAGTTGACAGTATAGCTATAGCAGCTGACAACTTCTAAGTTGCCAGGATTGCAGCTGAGACTTAAATCTTTTTTGACTGAAGCAGAGAAGATGCATATTCAGAAACTACTCTCATACTTCATTTGTCTTTGTTTTGGGCTGCATAAGGTGCAGAATAACATTTAAAAATAATTTTGGAGCGAATTCCGTCTAGTAAAATAGATGATAAGGCTGAGTCAGAGTAGAAAGATTCGTTATGTGCCATGTAGTGTATTTCTGTAAAGGGAAATATAATTGTTTTTTTAATGATGTTAAATATTAGTCCGCATTTTTTGTGGTTATTAATCAAAATTACATCTGTAACTCTGAAAATTCCTCTCTCTGCAACCTCTAATGCCTAAAATAGCATCCTAGTTTAATCTTTTCTTCTGGGGATAAATATGTTACATAATGTGTAATTCAAATGGTTGTAAATCTGAATTCTGTAACATAGGCCTCTTTTTCTTTAATTGCAGGTTCCCATTTTGAAAGCCATTAGAAGATACTCTGCCACCCTGTTGGATTACTTCCTACACAGCTCAGCATGTCGCTGTGCCCTGGATTTTACAAGGTGGCCATGATTTAATCCCCACTTCCAGTTTCTATGTATTGGTGAAGCATTGGAGCTCTTTAGAGCTGCTGTTACTTGCGTGATCCGTCTCGAATCCCTTCTCTAAAGGACTAGACGTTCCTAGCAATGAGCTCCCAAAGCCATCCAGGTAAGGACAGCGATATGCTTGTGACACAATCAGACTTTTTATTGTGTTGAAATCCAGCCCCTCTCCCTGTGCTACGATTTTGTATAAAACCAAGGCTTCGCATAAAGGTGGGAAACGGCGTTGCCAGTATCAGAGTTGCAAGGAATCTTGCCTTTTTAGCTCTTGAATTATTGCATGAGAGATCACTGGAAGTTGTGAGTGTTTTCTGAGGTGTTGACCAGATATTCAATTTGTGAAATGGCTGCTGGTAAGTCATAATGGTATGTAGTGTGCCATGGGTCTGCCGATGTGTCTTTATCACTGTTTAAGAAAACTCTTCAACTTTTAAAGTGCTTCTTATTAGGAAAGAATAGTTTTGCTGGAACAAGAGTCAATTGATCCATCTCAGCGTTGTCTGGGGGATTATGCCTAATGTGTCTTGTAATTTCAGACCTATGATTCATTGCTACAAAATTGTGCATTTGTGTCTGTCAAGAGGATCTGTAGATACTCTTTTACCTGCTTTTTAGCCTGAAGTTGTCTCATAACATTTGTATTCAGTGAGTTGCAGGGAACTTTGTGTTAAGCAGAGCTTTGTGAACTTGTGCTTTGGAAGAGGAATTTTAATTGTGCCCTGGTACGCCTGCTTTGACTGTTTCAGTTTACCGTAATGAAAATAACTTCTAGGAAGCAAGTAATCCAACAAGAACAGGGCACGTGGAAGTACTTATTTAACTATGCCTCTGAGAGATTACTTTTGTGACTTCAGTTTAATCAGTTTTGGGTTAACAGTCAAATAAGACTGAAGTGTTAAAAGGCAATGAGAACAGCTCCTAAGATTTGAGGAAGGGTGTATTTGTTGGGGAGGCATTTTGTCATTACTTCTAGCCACTGGTTTGTGTTTCTGGGAGCAAGAAACACTGCAGTAAATGGGGATGCTGGAGTTTATAGGCAACAACGCTGAGAATCTTACCCTCGTGTAGGAGCTGAGAGGGGTTTGTAAGTCTCTAAAATTATTATTAAAAAAAATAAAAAATCTGGCTTCTACTTCCATAATGAATCAGTCTCTCAGATTTTGAAACTTGCTTCTGGTACTACGGGGAGTTGGAAAACTAAGTGTATTTGTATGAGCAGAGTGCATACAGCTATTCACCCATGATGCATTTCTTGTAATGTGATGTTTTTCAAGAGATTTCTTCTTCAGATAAGTGAATAATTGTAATTTGAATACTTACCTGTCTCAGATATGAGTGCACCTGAGGAGCTAAGGGCCACCTGCTTCTTTCTGATTGTGGTGAGATAGGTTAAATATACACCTATGTTCAAACACCGACAAACAAACCTGACTTGATAGTGCTTTGCTTAAGGAACAGCTCCCCAGATATTGGAGAAAGGGGGCTGTCCTTAGTTGGGCTGTTCTGTTGATGCAGGAGTGTTGGAAGCCTGGTGGTGATTTTCTTGTTTTCTTTTAATTCATTTGCTAATCCTTACTATTAGGTTTTTGTTTGTTGTTGTTGTTGTTTGTTTGTTTGTTTTTTAAATCTTGCGTCTTTTCACTGGTTCTGCTATTTTGCTGAAGTTTTTTGCTGATAGTATAGCAGGGAGTTGCATAGGAAGGGCTAGTGAGGAAAACCAGGAAGCTCCTCATGATAGAAGTGTATCTGTAATGCTGAAAATTGATTTGAGCCCACCTTTTGGTAGAGTGGCTCTTGCTGGTCTAATCAAAACCCAGGAAAGTGGCAGCTCAGCTGGAGCTTTGGACATACCTGTGTTCTCCTGTGCCGCTGTTCCTGAACCTTCTTTGCCCTTGTTTCATAAGACCTTGGAGTGAGAATGGGATGGCTCTGTAAGAATTGAAGTTGTGACTGCTGTATGAGTGTTTGGTAGAAAATAAAACTGTTAACAGGGGAAAGTTTTGGCTACTTTGGTAGTTCTTTTAAACGTAAATAAACTATTGCAATGTTGTTACTTAGAAATATGGCTTAAACTTCCTATCAACAGTAACCCTTGAAATGAAGGACATAGAATCATAGAATACCAGGTTGGAAGGACCTCAAGAATCATCATCTGGTCTCACTTTCCTTGGGAAAAGACCAGTCTGGATAAAACGGTCCATGTCTGACAGAAACTCATGACCCATTATCCCAGCTCGTTTGCTGGAGATCATTTAAAGGGTGAAAAACTTTCATAAAACTGAAAAAGAGGAGGAAATGATCTTGTGATACTGTCTCTTACAGGATGTTGTTCTGCAGGTAGGCTTCATATGAAATTTTTTTCAAACAGTATTAACTTCTAGAGTTTTACTTCTCATCAAATGCTGTTGAGAAATTTTCCCTGAGGCATCGGGTTTGTATTTTGGTTTTATTTCCAAGCATTGGGTTGAAATTCAGCAGTGTATCATGGTGGCTTTCCTCCCTGGATTCCACTGTAGTATTCTTATTGCTTGTCTCTCTTTCAGAGTCAGTTTTATAATAACTGGTAGAAATATTTTTCCAAACCTTGCCAAAGACTACATCTGGACTTCTCATGTCAGTTATGATAGCAATTTTGATTATACGGCTACAGGTAATTATTACTAATGATGTGCATTGTTTAAAGGAAGGCTCTGGCTTAACTCAAGAGCCTATTAAACCTTGCTTCAGTGAATACAAGCTTTCTTCTCTAATCTTCTCCAAACCTATCACTAATGGGATGTTTTAGGAACAATGCCATAAAATTGCCGCAGTGTAGATGAATGAAAGTGGTTTGGGGATTTTTTTTTTTATTATTATTATTATTATTTTCCTTCCACACTGTAGAGCTCTCTTGTGAGAAATGTTGGGTAATGAAGGCTTCTCACTGAACAAGGTGAAAAAATACGGAGGAGACTAAGGTGTCTAGGAAAATTATGACTTCCCTCCTGCCCGTTCCTCCTCCATCACTGCCACTTCTTTGGTTATATTTTGAAGTAAGCTTTTTCAGAGAATAAGGGGCAACTTTTGTAAATGTAAGAATACCTAGGTGGGAAAAGTTAATCCTCAAGAACTTCCAGTGGATGAATCAGTCTGCTTTGAGCCCTGGATATAAGGTAAAGATCTTGACCTTTGCTTTCTGGGCTAAAGACTGTCTTCACCATCTCCTACTGGAGCAGTGGGTTAAAACCAGCGGCTCTTGTGAATATAACTTACTTTAAAAGTGAATGCGCTGTGTGTGGGAGGAGCAGCAAAAGCACATGGGCTACTAGTGTCATGTACCCATCATCCTGTGGTGCCCACTGCTTTAGAGGAATGACCAGCTTCCTGGAAGTGTCAGCAGGTTTTGTGGATTCACGGATGGGAATGGGAATTGATTTGGGTGAAACTGCTGGGCAGGATGAAGAGCAGAAGGAAAGGGGTTGAAATTAAAGGATGAGGTGACAGGAGGACACAGTTTCCCCTGCAGAGGTGAAAGCAGGAGGCTACATAGACGTAGTCAAGTCATAACTCAGAGGTATCACATGCCCTTTGGCTTTTGGCAGAGGAGTTGCTGCTTCTTCCAGTGCTGGAACAAAGCTGGAAAAAATGCTGAAATGGTGCTATAAAAGATCAAGTTGCTGCAAAGTATAATTAAGAAAATTAGGCTAATTAAGATAACATTTAGGATTATGACAAAGCTTGGGGGGGAGGTGTAGAGGAAAGCATGTTTCACTTCACTACTTAACCTGTTAACTTTCCCCACGATTTAAACTTGCCTTGTGTAACCTGTGATGCTGATGCCGCTTGTCTTACCCGGGCTGACTAGGTTGTGACTATGTGTGGGGGTTTGCTGTTCGTTTATTGTTTTTATTTCCTCTTTTATTGACCTTAAATGATTTTTTGTGGTCACCTTCTACCTCCCCCCTTAATTTTCAGTGACTTGAGTTTCTCTGTCATTTGGTTCTTTAATCAATAAAGAGTGTTCTGCTGATACTAGTTATACATAAAGATTAGTTTAAAAAAAACAAAAGACAACAAAGCACTTAAAGTTAATCACTCAACTGATTTGTATTTGTTTAAAGTTCACTTTCCTTTGTAAAAGCTGAAAATCTCCAATGTTCAATGAAGGATTTTGTTTATGAAATGTTATCTTACAGGAATTAGCCAGTCTGAATGCAAATGCCGTATCCTTTCTTCAGAGCTACTCTTGCGGAGATGCAAATTGTATTTACATTTTGAAATGCTGAATGTTTGCTAATTAGGAATATTGAAGCTTAAGAATGAGCAGCCTATCTGACTCAGAAAAATCTGTGGCAGCGGGATCGTTTAAAACTGAGAGGAGATACCAGAGGAAAGCAGAAAGCTTCATGATCACACAACACTGGGGAGAATGAGTTAGCAGAGTCACGTGCTGTGATTTTGCTGGGTTGATAAATACTTTGGCACGGCGTTTTATCTGCTGAGTGCAAGAAGCCGCTCTCCTTTCATATTCAGCGGCTCAATGAGCCGTGGAAAGCCATTTCATGCAGTATACATAAGAGCTTTCCCTGTTAGGCTCTCAAACATTTTGTGCTATCCAATAAATATTTTATGCATTCTCTTTTTAAAGATTAAGAAGTTTCTGTGGAGATGCATTTCAAACTGGCATTAAATGACACTGACCTACTTTCTGGCAGTAATGAATCTGTTTCTGTAAGTTATCCGGGGGCAAGAGCATTCCTTCACTAAACATAAGGACTATAGGAGTAAATTCCACTCCTCCTTTAGCAGGGCTGGAACACAATTGATACTTGGTGGCTGTTGTCTGGAAGAACACAATGTGTCTCTGCTTTGCCCTGTTTGGTGCTTTAGTTTATTATGGCTAGATTATTCGAGACCGGCCTTTCAGGCTTCTGTTTACAAGTAAACCACTACTAGTAGTGAGTAGCAGTAGAACCTCGTTGTCTCTGATGCTATTTTTACGCTACATCGAAATACAGAGATTTCTCCAGACCTGTCCTCTTCATCACAGAATGATTTGGGTTGGAAGGGGCCTTC
This sequence comes from Momotus momota, assembly GCA_028565915.1. Classification (NCBI taxonomy): domain Eukaryota; kingdom Metazoa; phylum Chordata; class Aves; order Coraciiformes; family Momotidae; genus Momotus; species Momotus momota. The sequence continues at coordinate 7,931 of JAOXNV010023536.1, forward strand.
CAAGAGCATCTAGTCTAGCCTCCCTGCATTGAGCAGGGACATCTGCAACTAGAGCAGATTGCTCAGAGCCCTGTCCAACCTGACCTGGAATGTTTTCAGGGATGGGGCATCGACCACCTCTCTGGGCAACCTGGGCCAATGTCTCACCATATTGAGCGTCAACAGTTTCTTCCTTCTGTATAGTCTAAGTCTCTTTCAGTTTGAAGCCATCACCCCTTGTCTTGTTGCAACAGACCCTGCTAAAATGTCTGTCCCCATCTTTCTGATAGGCCCCTTTAAGTACTGAAAGACCACAGTAAGGTCTCCCCAGAGCCTTCTTTTCTCCAGGTTGAAGACCCTTCTTCTCACACTGCCATCTGTGCTCTTCATGGGACACTGAAGTTCTGGGGAGCAGTTCAAGTGTTTGACAGGCCCAGCAGAGGTGACAGGAACCCCTTTGAAGGGATGCTGCTGCCTGCCCCTTTACAGGAGTAGGGTAAGCGTTGAGCACATGGAGTAGGAGCTCAGTAGGAAGAACTACTGCTGTGCCTTGAAGCTGTTGCCATGAGTAGTTTGGCCCTTCACATTTAGGAGAACTTTGAGGTTGGCGAAGAAGTAAACTTGGCAGCAAAATCTGGTGGTAAGAAGCTTTGGTTGGAGCTGAAAACCCTTGTGCATGGCAACTGGGCATGGCATGTCTGTCTGTCTCTTTTCAATCTATAACAGAATACCTACTCCATCTACATTCTGTTTCTTTTATATGTGTAAGGTGAGCCTGTCCTGCATTTCCTCTAAGAACAGTATCATTTTGAGGACCTTGAAAGTTTTAAACCTGCTACCATGAAACCTGTGAACTTTCCACATTCTGGAGCATCAAATAGTTGGACTTTCTGTGCAAGGTTTTTATTGTACTCTTAAAAGAGAAGAATTGTTTTGTGCTTCAACTTGGGGTTCAAGTTGAAGTTCCTTCTAGGTCAGTGTCCCTGCTAAGTACATTCCTCTCATTTCTACTTTTTCTTTAAATGCAGTTCTTGCTCTTTGGAATTCTTTAAAAGCCTGTTTCTAAAGTAAGTTTTTTTTAGCCTGTGATATATCCTGCAGTGCAAAGATGAGAAGCAGGTACTTACGATGAGAGGCAGCGAACTCTGAATTATTTTGAATAAGGTACAGGGTAGGAAAAAGATATAAAAAAAGGCTGTACTTTTAACATCAGATGAGAATGTTTGAAATAGTCCTTGGGACCTTGTATCTCACTTGGGAAGGAGAAAAACCTTTTTCTATATGGTTACTATGCTTTTGTTACTCACTTCTGGAAACCCTCAATATGACCTGTATCTAATCTCACGTATACTTTCTCAGATTAAATTCATTACTGAACTGTAACAAGGAGTACATTCTCAGTGTTTATTTTAAATTATTCAGTTTATCCTCTTTGTGCCAGGCTCTTGCATGGATGAGGTTTGTTTGTGTGTCTTTCATGTGGTCACATCAATTAGGACAGAGCTGATGTTGAAGCAATGTTTCAGTTGTCCTCTGATTCTGAAAGTGATTCAAGAGTAGGGGCAGAAAACCCAGTTATTTTCCAATGGATGTCTTCCGTAGACAGCATTTTTTTGTCCTTCCAAGTCTAGGAAGTCAGCTGTCTGGCTACCTGTGCTTTGATAGGTAGTGCTTATCCTTGCTGCAAAACAAAAAATACTGCCTTATCTTTGAGAGCTCTTGGCCAAAAGCTTTTGGAGTTGTTTTTGGTTTTTTTCAAAGGAAGTTTTCCTGTTGTTAGATCGGGGAGAGGAGAAACAATTGCAAAACTGCAATGATGTTTCTTCTTTCAGTGTAGTTTCTAGTAGTGTGGTGGGTGCTTTTTTTGGTGTGTTGTGTATTGTTTTTTTGTGCGTGGTGGTTTTTTTTTTTTTTTTTTTTGACACCCCCCCCCAAAACCGTTGCATCTGTAGGAATTGACTTTATGGTCAAAAACAGCCAGGAGTGACTGAACATGGAGTACCAGGTGCCTGAGCAGAGAGGGAAAAATTGTGGGCATGTTAATTCTCCCATCCTTCATTAAATGCTTGACAAGTCCCTTTCCCCTTATAGGCTGCAATATACCCTGAACTTCCTGCACTCTTTGTTCTTTTCCATTTAGACTGTTAAGCAAGAAAGGCCTTTGAAATTCACTGACACCTGCAAGGTTTGAGGTACCGAGTGGAACTTCTCTGGGCCAAACTGTGATGGCAGAAATAGATTACTACAAGTAAACGAGAATGAACTTGTTCATAGGTAACACCTATAGAATACTGCATGGCCTGGATTCTAGGGTAACTTTATATGGCTCTTCTCTAGTTTTCAAATTTTCACTGGGGAACTTCAAAGATGCTTGATGGGGTTAGGTTTCAAAGAATTGTTCTAGCTAATTAAGGGTAGCATTGTGCAATTACTGAAGTCGAGTGAGCAGTGTTTAACTCTCTCAGCAGCTGTGCTTCAGAGAAAAACTGTTGCGTCCTCTTTGGGTTTAGTTTGGCTTTGGAGATTCTGTAGCCATTTGTGCTGTTATTTTTTTTTTTATTTCTATCCCTTCTCTGTCTGTCTGTCTTTTCCCCTAATTTCTTGAATGATGGTACTTGCTCTCCTTTCCCTTGTCCATTGGTGTCTGAGAGCCAGAGGCTGGCTGGGGCAGCGGCCATGGCTCCAGTGGCTTTCTTTGCAAGAAGAAAACAGGGAGGTGAATCTCTGTTAGCATCTGTGATGTGCTAACTGGTGAGAAAAGGGGCATACAATTCATTCTTCTTTTAAGAAAACTAAAATTATTCTGTCAGCAGGATCTTCTAAACATTTTGTTTCTGTAACCAATATCAAAACACTGTTGTTTCATCCGTTACTGGGAAAATCAGATGCTTTACCTGCAGTGCCCTTGTTTACTTTGAAATGCGCAACGGCTCTTGGTGTTCCCTTCTGGGAACTGCTGTCACGATTTGGCTGAATGATGCTTGATAGACTGATGTGCTGAAATGTTGAAGGAAATTTTTAGCCTTTCAAAAAGATGAAGCTAATATTAAACTTTGCACCTCTTGAAAGCTGGATTACATACAGAAAAGTACTCCTGGGCTTTTCTGAGATCCTCCTTATCTCCCTGTGAGCCCTTTAAAACTGATCAAGATTGTTTCATATCTTCCTTCAAATAAAAGCAACGTGTGTTGACTGTAACAGTTTAGGTGTTTGTCTTTAATTTCAGGAACAATTCATGCTTAATTTTTTACTGCTTAAAACCCAGGTAAGTAGTGTGTAAAAACCCTTCAGGACTAGACCAGATCCGGCAACACCCCAGAAAGCTGCTATTGCAGTTTAAGAACCTTACAGCACAGCTTTCTGGCTCTGGCGGTTACCAGCTCACTGCATTCCCTCCCATGCCTCTCTCAGCAGGAGAATCCATCTATGAGGACCAGAATTGCCATTATTTCCTGGTTAGTACACTTGTATTCACAAGTTCTGCAGCTAAATATGTTTACAAAGTGCTGCTAATCTGCTTCTCTTTTGGTGGTTGTTTAACTTTCCTAAGGGGTGGTACAACGTGTCCTAACTGTGAAGGCCTTTCTCTGTCCATTAGCACCTCTGAAGAAACTCAACTTGAAGGTCTCACTGGTGGCACCAATTATTCTGAGTGTTATCAGAAGCCCATGCCCGTGTTCGGGGGTTTAGTGAGGTGTCACTAATCCTCCTTGGAACCCCTGCCTCACAGACTTTGCCTGGGAATCTGCAGACTAGGCATAATCTTCCCAGTGTTTGGTCTGTTCAGTTTTGATGTAATAACATTGGATTGATTTTGAAGGCACGAATTGTAAAGTCTGAGTGAAATTCAAGGGTGAGTCTACAAGTTCAGCTCTGGGGAGACCAGATCCGGGAGCCTCACCACATCTTGACAAGACAGGAGGAAATGGCATCAAGTTGCACCAGGGGAGGTTTAGTTTGAACATCGGGGGAAAAATGTCTTCCCTGAAAGGGATGCCCAGGGAAGTGGTGGAGACCCCTGTCCCTGGAAGGATTTAAAGGACACGTAGATGAGGTGCTGAGGGACATGGTTTAATGGCAGACTTGGCAGTATTAGGTTAATGGTTGTACTTGATGATCTTAAACATCTTTTCCGACTGAAACAATTCTGTATGCTATGATTTAGCTGTGGATGCCTGGGAAAGAGGGTAAGAACAGGTAGGACTGTGGCGACAGCCCTTCATACATCCTTTCAACCTCTGGTCTTGTGTGACTTGGATTTTTTTGAGGGTGAGATGTGGTAATGTTTACTTTATTCATCCTTTTTCTGTCATCTGCTCAGTTGCTTTTGGAATTTGCAAGGAATTGCACAGTTGGATGTTGCTGTGTGAGGAGCGTTGTGTTGTCTCCCTGTGCTTCAGAGCTTGTGTGGCTGAATTTGATGTTTAAGGGTCTGCTTTCCTTCCACTGAGTGAGGAGTGGAGTGGTGACATCTGAGCTCGTTACTAAGCACTTGAGCTGGGTGCTGGGATACTGATGGAGATACAAAACTGTTCCATCAGTTCTGTTTTGCACTGGTTTAGTTGTACCAAAGGCTGAATAATCTCAGCACTGAAAAAAAATAAAAATCTTGTGTATTGATACTTGTTGATTTGAACATGAGCAAGGAGTGTTTTGCCAGTGCCACCTTCTCTCTCAGGAGAAACTTCTAACCATGGGTGAGTTAGAGCAGCTTGCAGTGGAGGGGACTACTGGATACTCTCACTATGCTACAGCTCTGCTCTGTGGTAGGGCTGGGATCTGGGTGTTGGAAAAATGACAGTTGAATTCAGAGAAATCATTAAAAAAAATAAATTTAAAAAAATTCAATCCTGACCCTTTCACTATTCAAGAGTCTATGTACCCATTTTGTTTGTAGCTTTTACGTTGCCAAACCACATAAATAGCTTTACAGGGAAAATGGTAATAGGAGTGAGGTCTAGTTTGTAAGCTTTAAAGTGCTGGCCTTGGCTTCAGGTGACTGTTTTCTCCTGAAAGGCGGCCGCTGTAGTCATGTAACCCCGTCAGACGTTATGGCAAGGAGCATAAGCCTGGGGGTGAAGGGGCGTGGGGTTCATTGCCTCTCTCGGCAGTGTACTCATCGTAGTGTGTATTTTGACTTTTTTTGTTAATAGATGTTGGTGTCCGTGAACTACTGTGTGATGACTCTTTGCTGTCAGGTTTCACCTTCTGATCGATAGACCAAGATCAATGCAGTTATTTGTACGTGTGGTCGCTTTAGATGTACAGCCAGTCAAGTTGGGTGCAGCCAGGTGGTAGGTAATGCCCGCTTTGGTCAATTGATTTGCTGAGAGATCCGTGGGCAGGTTTTTACTGTTTTTCTGAATCTGGTTCCAGTATTTTTGATCAATCTGCTTTTTTTTTTCAGGCAGGAAACCTTAAAGCCTGGTGACTTTTAAGGTAATTGATTGAGAAGGATTTTTTTTTTTTTTTACTGTTCT
>JAOXNV010023537.1:0-75616 GCA_028565915.1 Momotus momota
AACCCCAGTTCCCTCAGCCACTCCTCATAAAACTTTTTCCCTAGACCTTTCACTAGCTTTGTTGCCTTTCTTCAGACACGGTCCAGCACCTCAATGTCCTAGTAGTGAGAGGCCAATGCTACTTTTTAACAACATGCTATCAATTTAATGATCCCACCTGCAGTACAAAGTCTTCATTTCTCTTGCTTTTTTTTCCTGCCATTTCTTGTCTTTAGATATCATCACTAAACATGAGATGGTGTTCCCCATTTAAATCTAATAATAGTAATCTCATAAACTTCTTTCAGTTAAGAGAAGAATTTTTATTCTGCTAGAACAGCTAAAATATCCTGAGTATTGGGGGCAAGAAATGTTGTACCAGAACTTTATTTATTTCTTAATAAGTAGAAGGCGAAATCTCACGTGAGCCGAGCCTTCTTCAAGCTTATTGGACTACTGCATTTAGAATGGAGAATTTTTTTTTATTTTTGTTTATTCTTGCTTTCTAATTTAATCCAAACATTTGAAAAACTAGGAGAATTTTTTTAAGTATTCAGTATCTTTACTTTGCATTTCAGGAAATAGTTCCTACTGTATATTTGTGGTTTATGCAAGTCATCTATAAAAATGTGAATAAATTATGCAGTTGAGAATCCCCCTTCTGTATGTAACTGTGCCCTTTCCTTCCCGGGAGTCAGGCATTTTTCAATTATTTGTGTTACCTTTTTTCTCTGTACCTGCAGTCACTGTAGTTTCTCAACATGATGTGATAGTCACACCTTTGCCTATCTGAGTGCTTTACCTCTCTGGTGGTGAGATCACCCACTAAGCTGGCTCAATCTGAAAAAGCCAAATAAGGTACAGATAAAAATTCCTGGTTTCAAATATACTCAAATTAAAGAAACAAGCACACACACCTTTAGAGAGCCTATGAAAAGCTTTGGATTGGTTGCTTTCCTGCAGAGAGCAATATGGCATGAAAAATAATATAGATTTCACTATTTCTACTCTGCAGCCATGTGTGGGATGCAGGCAAAATCTTAGAAGCACTTAACATATTCATAACGATCTGCACACACAAGATCTGCAATCAAATCGGCTATCATCATGCCATCAGCTTCTGTTCTATGGTCATGGTTGACTCAAACGGATAGTAAATGCTAGCTTTGCAGCTGACTTCTCAATCACAAAATACTGCTGTCCTTGCATCTAACTCTTCTCACATAATGCAAGCTTCCTCCTCCCAGAACTCAATTTTACTACCGCTGAACCGATGATAAAACCCGAGCATTGACAGCATGAACAATTGGCGCTCTTAAAGGTAAACACGAAGCCTTATCACGTGGCTGCTGCTGCTGCAGATTGCAATAAGGAGATGAGTGCTGGGTAATGACAATTCAAGATGAGAGATTGCAACAAAAGGAGAAAGAAAAGTCTCTGTACTGATAATGAAACTACTTAACAGTTCTGACTTACATATAACTTTGAGTGAGTTGCCTCCCAATCAAATTGTCACCATTAAATACGTTTCCAAACTGCTCAAACAACGTAAGAAAAAACAGTATTTTTCTTTTTCGCCTTGTATTACCTTCAGTCTTTTTACCTTATCTATATAAATGCTGTGACCTTGACAAGAATGGGATGGGCAAGAATTTCAAATGCTACTGTATAGAGGGGTTGATTTGAACTCTTCCAGCTGTTTTCTTTGCTGAGTAGGCCACAGCTGCTAAAACTTGAGTATTTGAGTGCAAGTTACCTTGTGCTCTAATGAGGTTGACCTATCCTTTGCTCCTTGAGTTTTGTTCATAGTTTCTCCAGCTCTAGAGAATATAGAATATTGATGATCAGATCCGAGGCTTACTGGCAGTGCTAGCTATGGTATTAGGCTTTTTTATGTTTGCAGGTATACCATGGTTTAGCCTTTACAGGCACTTGTGTTTGCCCTCTCCATAGAGCTAATTATCTCAAGTGCAAATTCGCTCCTATTCAATTCTGTTTCCAGCTCCACATTTAGCCATTAGAGCTCCTCCTCTCCCTCCACCACAAAATCTGTGATCAGCTGCTGCTTAATCTTTTTCTTGCTTCTGTTTCAGAGCCATTGGCAGCTCTGAGCTGTGCAGTGAATGAACTGCGTTAGAATTGAAAACAGCACCCTCTGCTTCTCTTGCCTGCGCAGCTGACCTAACAGGCATGCCTGAACTCTACTGGGGTCTTCCCTCTAGCCGATTCATTTGAGATGTTCAAATCTGTGGTATGAGGAAAATCAAAGATGAGGAGTGGGAACATTCTCTCATTTCTTCAGGTCAGTGGTACTTTAGCCATTTGGAATTCCCACTCTCTGGCCTACTGAATGTTTTAATACTTTAATGGGGTAGACCAGCTTCTATGCAAGAAATTGAGAGTGTATGTCAGCTCACGGCAGAGTTTCAGGGTACAGCAGGTCTGGGCTCAACAAAAGCAAAGGAAACATCTTAATTCAGATTCTGATACTGAATGGAGGTGAGACATCTAATTTCTTTTCAATATTTTGTAGAGATCAACACTCCAATACCCCTGAAATGTTTCCTTTAGTGCCCGCCTTCTGAGCAGTCACTGTAGAGTTATTTGGGAACTTCTGAATTCCCGTCAATTCAAGGTTAAAGTGTTGTGGTTTTTTTTTTTGTTTTGTTGAATCTATGTTTAGTCTTTATCATGTGATGGAGAAGAAAAAAAAAATAGGTGTGAAAGCAAACCAAGGCAAAGCAGCGAATAACCCCACCCTAGTACACTGGTCATTCATAATCATAGAATGGCTTGAGTTGGAAGGGACTTTAAAGATCATCTAGTTCCAACCTCCCCCTGCCATGGGCAGGGACACTTCCCACTAGATCAGGTTGCTCAGAGCCTCATCCAGTCTGGTCTTAAATACTTCCAGGGATAAGGCGTCCATGACTTCTCTGGGCAACCCATTTCAGTGTCTCACCACCCTCACAGTAGAGAACTTCTTCCTAATGTCTAATCTAAATCTACCCTGTTCTAGTTTAAAACCATTGTCCCTCCTCCTATCCCCACATACCCTTATAAAAAGTCCTTCCCAGCTTTCCTGTAAGCCCCCTTCAGGTACTGGAAGGCTGCTTTAAGGTCTCCCCAGAGCCTTCTCTTCTTCAGGCTGAACTGACCCAACTACCTCAGCCTGTCCTCCTAGGAGAGGTGCTCCAGCCCTCTGATCATCTTTGTGGCCCTCCTTTGGACCCTCTCCAACAGATCCATGTCCTTCTTGTGTTTGGGGCTCCAGAACTGGGTGCAGTTCTCCAAGTGGCATCTCCCAAGAGAAGAGTTAGAGGGGCAGAATCACTTTCCTGGACCTGCTGGCCCAGGATATGGTTGGCTTTTTGGGCTGTGAGTGCAAATTGCCGCTCATGTTAATCTAATAAGCTGGCAAGGTTCCCTCAAATTCTTACTGGTACAGGATTAAATATCCTGTCCACTGACAGAGACAGGAGATCACAGCTGCCTTCTAATAGGGCTGCCGCTCCCTATGGTACTTGCATTGGGTAACTCCATCACAGAGAGTAATTCTAGATTTTACATCACGAAGACCATTTATCTCTGGGCCAAGGAAGGGTCAGGTGGATAAATTATTGGAGATATGCTACATATCCAGAGCTTAAAAACTGGGAAAAGGCAGAGAGATTGCTCATGAGGGAAGGGAGAGAGGGTGCTAATTGCATTTACATTCATCGCTTTAGGAGCCTGAGTTGTTGATAAGGTGTTGATAGCTAAGATAACACGCTGCATCCTCCTGTAGCATCCCATTTCTACTTGTGTCTTGCTTCCTAAAGGGTTTGTACAGTGTGTCCGCAGAACAGGGATTCTTTCTTGACCTGTTGTTTGTTTGTATGAAAAAGCTAAGGGGAAGTACAGCATTAAAGCTGTTTTCTCCACTTCAATAAAGTACCAAGTTTCTGTCAAGGGCAGTAGCATCATTAGCAGAGGTGGTATCCTAGACTCACTTTGACATTGTCTGAGATGTCTGATGCCAGGGTGTGCTCCATGCTGGATCCTTTAAAGCAGAGCTGCTGTATTTAAGCTACACGTAAGATATACTTGAAGGTTTCAGTCTTAATTTGTAACACCTCAATAGTATTCACTGTTAGTTGCTCCTGCTGCTGTTAATTAGTGTGGATTAAACCTTGTTATTTGCCAAGTAGAGACAGCGGTGTGAAGAAGTTTAGCTGCAGGAATTACTAAGTAATGCACTTTTGATTTATTGCTGCTGTTTGAGGGGAAAGGAACTTCTGACCAATTTCCCTAGGAAAAGAAATAGTGTGCTAAACTTGACATTATGGAGGCTTATTTAGTGTTCACCTTTAATTTATGCCAACCTCTGACATAGAGGGCCCTGGTTCTTACTTTGAGGAATGTTTAACCTTGTAAGGAAAGTCCAGCACTGACCAAAGCTTCAGCTGGATTTCAGTTACAGTCTTTTGTTGATCATACTTGGCCTGGGAGGATGGGACAGTTGAGATTGCTGTCCAGGGTTCAAAATCTAAAGGAGAATTTCGTTACCTGTTCTGGGGAAAATCTGTAATGGTTCCTCATCTTAGAATGGCACCTAGTACAGGTAGGAACTCTGTGCTGCTTTGGTTAAATTCTTAAAAGGTTTGTTTACATTGATAAAGATTTTTATTTTTTTTTAAGTAATAGCTAGCCAGCTCACGTCTGGGGCATCGATTTTCTCTCTCATTCTGTTTTTATGTCTCCTATATTAAAAAGCACTGTGTTTTACCAATGTGAAATGAACTTTTAACTGCGTGGATTATAAGGTGTTAAGGAGTGAATGTATTGTCTGATTCTGCCCTTTTGAATGTTCTTTACTGGAGTCTTTATGGTCATAATTATGTTATATGAAATGATTTTTGTTTGTTCATTGAATAGAATTAGGTTTTCATGTACAGACTGTGGCAGCAGTACAGACAATGAAAAAGAATAGCCTTTTTTTCATGTGCAGTTCACTCTTTCTTGGCGTATTTATGTGCCTATCTGTACAAGCTTAATAATGCCTTAACCTAGTTTTTTGCATTCACTATGAAATAGGATTCATAGAGGTTCATCACAGCAACCTCTATTTTGAATCAAAGGGGGAGGGGAAAATGCACCTTGAAAATACTGGCTTAGGCAGTCAAATGCTAGATTTTCTGGAGTTATACAGACAAACCCTGTTTAGCTCTTCCCAACGTCCATGACTATTTCAGCAAATAGAAGCATACAAAATGAGCACTGACCATTTGAGACACCTGACCGGATTAAAATAACTTCCAACTTTTGTTGTCACATTTTGAGCACAGTTGAAATGTTACCTGAGTGCGATAGTGAGAAGAGACCTGGAATTCAAGATCAATTCAAAATTCTGTGGTGATGTTTATTTCTTTAATTCAGGAACAAGAGGTCTAGTTTTGAGCTTTAGCCATAGAATACATGAGTACCCTTAGGAAGGCAAAAATATATCACCTTCATAGCTGACAGATCTGCTTCTGTGAGAGATTTTTTTCAGTTCTGCAATACAGACAGCAGGAACAAATAGTTACTGGATTTGTGGCTCTCTGTGCAATTCAAGGGGTCCATTATCAGAAACCCTATTGCCAAAGGATTGCCTGGAGAGCTGGTGTATACTGCAATGAACTGCAGTTGATCAATTATAATAAAGGAATATAACTTAAGTTTTGAGATCTCGGGTTGAGTTTGCAGGGCCACAACTAAGAAAAAAAGGTTGCTTTAGCTTATAAACCAGAGAAACCTGGTCAGTAAAGAAGTGAGACAAGATAAATGTGTAATCTCACAATGTTTTACTGAGTCACTTTTCAGAGAAGAACACCACTTCACATCCACTTTTGACATTTATTTATCTTTGAGGGACTCTACAAAAATTGAGAGACTAAAAAAAAAACCAAAAAATCTCCCAGAGGTCTCAAGAGAGGTAATTCTCTACAAAATTGCAGAAACATGAGCAGAAATTGACCTCTGGGTGTTCAAAAGCAGTAGTTAAAGCCATTTTACTTAAGCAGAGGACTTTATTGAAGTTAACTCTTGTATGCTTTTGTGACAGATCACTTTTGTCATAGTGGTAATGTGACAGACTGTTCAAAAACTGCTGCCAACAGAATTCAGCTCATTCAGAGCCTCATTTTACTATCATAGAATGGTTGAATTTGTATCCTAGGTGAATAATACTATACTCAAACCTCTGAAATTAATAAAATAGTTCCTAAGAGTATAATTCTTCTCCTTCAGTCCCCATGCAGATTATTGGGATATACTCAGCAGCTGCTCTTCATATGAACAACTATATCCATATAGCTTTTTTTGCCTTTATTCCTGAATGGAGATGATGATGAGGATGATGAAATCTACTGCATGGCCCATATGTATGGAAAAAGTGTTGCTGAGTTAAGACTTCAAATAAGTCCCAAGTATTCCATGAATGTCTAAACTGTTCTGTTGATTTCATGTTTTTTCTTGTCAAAGTCTCACTGAAAATGTGCATCTCTGGAATAAGAAATTTGGTACAGCTTAGAAAAATACAGTCTGCGGTAGTTGGTGGCCCCTTTCTTCTTTCCTCCCATCATTAATAAGAGAAGCCACTTAGAAAAAGTAATTTTATACTGAATATCAATGAACATAAAATAGCGTCTGGCAAATAGCTCGCTAAACTTAAAAAGTGCAAGAGACAGCCAGAAGGATACTGTGCCGAATGCTCTCAGGAGGTTAATTTAAGAAATGCCTTAAAACTTAATTTTTTAGTAAGGTTGAGATAATTGCTAATCAGGCTTTAAAATGTGCAATAATGAAAAAATAAGCTCGTTTTTCTTTCTTTCTTTCTCTCTCCTTTTTTTATTGCAGGAGAAATCTTCCTTATTTCAGAAGCTGCTAAGAACAACAATTCAGGATTTGTACCTGCAGACTCCGGAAAGTACATGTGAATTGTTTTCTTTTTTTTTTTAAAGATTGATTGAGAGTAATTTTCTCAGTTCCTAAGCATAGGCTGAAACATAAAACAGATTGGGCAGATGTTATGCAGTACTTTGGGTAGATACTCTCAATTCTAAGACCCAAACTACTGATGAAAATATTTTTGTGGTGCACTGTCCTGTAGCAACTGTTACACACAGACCAAATGCCATTGCAATTAAGTCACAGAATTACCTCACTAAATGTGAGGTTTTCCTTGAACTGAGAATATGAATCACTCTTGATTATTTAAGATTTAGTTCTTGTTTGAGTTATGGGGGATTGAAATCTGCTGTTACTGTTTCCCACCCTCCAGCTGAAGCAAACACAATTTTTTTTTCTAGATGCCTCTCTTAGCTGAGACATGAGTATTTTTTAAAAGAAAACCAGAAGTTGTATTTGTTACTATGAATGACACTTGGGAAACTTTTTTGATTGTTTTTAAATAAAATTGTTTCTTCCGTATGATTCTTTTCCAAGTTCAAAAGTCTTTGTTCTGAAGTTCTTTTTTTCCTCTTTTCATTTTTTCCTCCTTCCTCTGTAATCTTTAACATTTCCTACACCTCATTTCAGCTTATCTCTTTGCCCAGATTATGATGAGCAACACTGGCTGTGAAACTGATTGGAGAGCATATGAATATGATGATTAGGAGGATGTTTCTCCACCCTTTCGTAGACAGCAGAGGCTTTTGGGGGTTTGAGATTTACAGTATTTCTCCCACAGTACTGCTTCAGTCTTTGGTGCAGGTTGTTGTTCACAAGTGTATCATCTCTTCCTCAGGGAAGCGAGCCTTGGATTACTAAAGCACTGTCTACTGGTAGCAAGTTCTGTCCTACTGAGACCAACTATACCCTGTGCAGACAGGTATCAGATTTTGAAGAGTTATCCTCCACTTAAATTTCTTTTTGCCCCAGACGAGGATAAAACCAAAGTCTGAAATTAACCTTTTCCTGTTTGCTAAATGGCAATTCAGCTTTTACACTCACTCTCTAGTTAGTTGAAACCTTAGGAAACGATGCCGTTCTCACTAATGGATTGTTTATTTTGAATAATTCTGAAAGGCACTCCAGCATTTTTTGGATAGAAATGTTATGTGCGGTGGTACATTTTCAGTAAAATACTTGACATTTTAAAATTTGTTTGGAAAGGTAAATGGATTAAAATGTTAATTTGTTACAATGGGTTTCCATGATGAAAAATTCAAAAGGTCTCCTGCTCACATTTTCAGGTCAGGAGAGAGTTTGAGTTTTACAAGTCAAAATAAAAGGAATTTCTACATAATGCATGAACGATGTTTAACTGCAAAGTGAACTTTCCTGGAGTAAAGTTTCGGTCTGTCCTTTCCTAACTTCTCTTTACTGCAGGGTGTAGGAGATAAGGAAATAGGCACACTGGATTGCTTGAAGGTGTAGTAAAATAGTAGAGAGACTTTCACTTCCACAGTAGATCATTAGTTTGAATCCAGCAGATCTCACCACTACTGACTAGATGTTCCGTGGTCTTTTGGTGATTACTTTTGGTGATTTTGGTGATCTTTTGGTGATTACTTTACCCAGAAGGTGGTGACACTGCAGTGAGCATCAAGTTGAGCTTGAGGTAGAAAGAAAAACTGAAGTCAGTTTACAAAACTTCTTGATCTGAAGACCTAGTGAGTTTGTAGCATCGCCTGTGGAGGGAAAAATCTTTTTGGACGGTAGAACTGAAGAGGCTGTTGAACTTCAGCAGCTGTGTAATGCAGTCCTTAGAATAAACTGAGACTCCATTTTAGAATGAGTTAGGCTGGGTCTTTGCCTGCTCTGCTCCCATTGAAACGATGTCCTTGGTTTCTGTAATGGCCTTCTCCTTTCCAGTCTACTGCAGGCTGGCTTTCCTGTTCTGGACCTAGAAGCATCTTTGCCCTGCAGTGCAGATCTGGGATACATGCATAACAGTTTGCTGTGCTGTGTCTGAATAGAGAAGTCCAGTGTCGGTAGCAAATATTGGGGTCACTCAGAGATATTGAACAGACTACTGACCCCATGTGCATAAAAATAGTCTATATGTTGTTCCAATACCTGAAGTTTTCCTCTGCTTTAGGAAAGTGGAGGAAAAAAATGCACGCTTTTTTGTTTGTTTTGTTTTTAAAATGTGATGCCTTTGTCATAGGTATGACTGAGTAATTGATTTTGAGATGTTTGAGCTATGTTTAAATTTAAAATTAGAATCTGGACATGTCTCAAAAAACAGAACCAACAAACAAAGAAAACCTTTAAGAAACTAGGAACTATTTAAGAAATCGTTTCATGGATCTTAGATTTTGTTTTTCTGCTTTGACAGCTACTGTGCCAGCTCTGTTATTCCAACTCTGTTTAAAAGAAATTCAGTTCCAAAGAATAGTTGTAAGATAGCTTCATGTTTCCCAGGGACTGGGAATCATGCATGTAATTTTTCAAATTAATGACACGACTTGGATGGAGTGTGTATACTTAGAACAAAACTGTCTTGTTATAAAGCACTGTGTTTAGACAGCTTGCAGCAACAGGAGATTAAATTGCTGGATTGGCCTTTTATATGGCTTGACTGATGAGAAAACTATGCTGCAGTATTCATTGTTTATCAAATGCCACTTGGCCAGTGGCACACTCAAACCCAAATATTTATTGGGTGTTAAGATTAAAAAATTATATTGCAGAAACGTATGACTAGTTTCAGTAAAGATCTCTGTAGGGGCAAAAAGTTCAGATGTGCTGAAGCAGTAATGAGAGGCACCGTGCGGTGTAACCAGGGAGACATCAGGAACTACCTCCTTCATAGCAAAGCGATTCTGATTCGCGATCAATTACTGAAGGGCATTGCAGGAATAACCTGCGTGCATTTATAGAAACAACTGCTTTCTCCAATTGCCTTTGCTTCGTGGATGTCCTTTTGTTGTCACTCTTCAGATGTAGCTTTCTATGTGATGGGTTGTACCCGTGCATTACAATTTACACCCACCTAGCTGCAGCACTCGTATCCGCAAGCAGGAATGGGAATTTATCCATGCCATTATCTGCTTTAGCCATCATATATGTTGTTTTAATCAGAGCAGTGCTGGAGGCTATGGTGTCATGATAAGTGAGAATCTAAGAGGTGGATTATCACAGTGTTAACCATTTATCAAAAAAAATAGTTATCGTGTGGTGACAAGTCTGTTGTGGATGTATTTGATATACTGTCTTTTCTCCCTACCTGTAGAAGTGAATTTAGCAAACGTTGACTACTTAGGTTTTTTGTGCGTGCGCCGTAAGAACAGACTTGGGATCCGGTTTCCTCTGTAATTGCACACCATGAATAATAAACAGGCATTACCTGCTCATTGGCAGGGGATCCTCATTGTGTTTGCTTTCTGGTTTTGTTTATTTTTAACATGCTTATCTAAATACGGTGTTTGTGAAAATGAGTCTCATATTAGCTGTAGGTTAATGTAATGTGAAAGACATGCTGGGCCAACATCCTTTTAGCCAGTCTGTCTGGAAACGGCTATGATCTGTGAAACGTTATCTTGGCTAGTTTACATCATTCCCCAGTGAGTCAATTTGAACTCTGTTGTTTTGTTTGATGATTATTTTTTGGAAGGTAATTCTCAATGCATTTGTATTCATGAGGCAATGGACAGTAAGTAATTTGACACCTGCTGTCTACAATCTCTGTCAGCAAATGGCCTTCTCCTCCTGGGATTTATAGTTATTTCATGTTTCAAAGGCGGATAATTCAAATCCCATTTAGTTTGCTGTGCTGTGAGTAGAGTTGCAGCACTTCTTTTCCACCACCTTTTAGTCTGATTTTACACTAACACTGCTTCTTTTATTCCAAATGGGAGACAAGCTAAAACTTGGAGATGGTTCACAATTGCTTCATCCTGTCAAGGTCTTTTTCCTGTCTAAAACAGGAAAAGGTGATAGTGTGGTCCTACCTCGTTTAGTCTGAATATTTCATAGACTTATTGTCTTAGTCTCTGCATTGTGTTCTCCTATGGATTTTTGAAGAGGAAGAGTCTGCATAGGTGTGAGGCAAAACCGAGGTCTAAAGCTGTAATTCCCAGCAGTAAGGATTGTACATTTGTGCCTGCACAGTTCCTGCTGGGAGGTCTGACTCAAGGTCATTTGCATACCCCTTCAGTTCTGTTATAACTTCCAGTTATAGTTTCATTCAAAAAGTGTAGAAAAAGTGTAAAATGGGAGGGAGAAGGAGATGTTAAGAGATACTGGTGTATCTCTTCTACCTCTTATTTGAAATAAGGGAATGCAGTGGTTTGTTCTGATTTTTTTTTTTTTTTTTCTTTTTTTCCCACTAGCTAGACTGTAGAAAGAGTATATGCTACATCCACCCTACTGCAAAAGCCCTGTGTTTGGGAGATCATTCATATCGGCAGTGGTTGCTCTAATGATAATTAATTGGAATAAGTTAAACTCTATTACAACATGTCAAAATGAGAAAACTGCCTTTTGGGTAAGAAAAAGTAATCAGTGTTGCCTGACAAGTAATAGACAATTACTGCCTTCTTACAGCAAAACTCTGCATAGAAATGTTTCCTCCAGCTGACTGAGAGACCATTAAACTACACTGAGTATTTTCTGATATCCTGGCCCGCATGATCAACAACCTGTTGATTTCAGTCTCTTGATTGGTTAAAAGTATTCCACATCAAGAAGAATTTGACCTCTTCAGAGAAGGGAAAAACGCTTGGGAAGGAGGGGTATCTCTCTTCCCCCCTTCCCTAGGAGACATTATTTTCTTATCTTATATATATACTTATAAGTATATATGTAATATATACTTATTATAAATAAATATTATTTATTTATATCAGCTTTTTAAAGTTATGTAGATCATGTATGTTGTTAAGCAAACCCTCCCTCTTCTGACTGTGCATCCTGTTTCCTTTCTCAATCTGCTTCTGACAGAAGAAAGTCTCCCTGTGCTCTTTTTAACATTAGAAGTAAAAGCAGCCTTTGCAATCTTACCCTAGATTTGCATCCACCCTCTCTAGCCTGTGACAGGGCTGAGCTGAACAATGGAAAGCCTGTCTCCTGACTGTGTGTCCTCCGTTCAACAGGGATGCATTTTAGGCACAAGTGGCAGGAAGTATGCAAAATAGAGACTTAAAAGAGCCATACCAGAAACACTTTGGAAAGGCAGAGAAGGATGCGTTTTCAGATCAGACTTTCTGCTTGAAAAGTACTGGAGAGAGTGGGAGTTTGTCAAAGAGCGTGCTCAGTGCTAGGGAGGGTCGCTAGCTGCCTTAGGAGGAGCAGTTGAGCATGGTACTTGGGTCAAATAATGACCATACAGGGAGATTGCTAGTGTTGGGATCTTTCACATAGAAGCTGTAGATAACCTTGGAGACTAAGGAGGGCAGCTGCTTCTGCAGGAGAAAGCCTATAGCCTCACAGAAGCAGGAGGATGGAGCAGCTGAGGGGGTTGGACTGAACTGTGGAGTCAGATTGTTCAGTGTTGGCAGGTGGAGTGGAAAAAAAAAACAAAAACATAAAAGACCTCACAGAGAGCTGTACCTTGGAGAAATCTTGCAGGTAGCCCATGAGTACTCTAGAAAAGTTTGATTTGGGTGATGGAGTATCCCATCTCTTTTAGCTGTGTTGCTTTGGTAAAGTAGGCCATGTCAGAGAGCTAGTGTTACCTGTGTCCAGACAAGGGCAGTTCCCCAAACAGAATGGTCTTTGGTTTGGGGGCACACCAGTCTGGCACCTTTGCAATGCACTAAAGCGCACCTCCAAAAGGTACAAAAAATCCGACAAGTAAACAGATTCTTGGATGCTGTATGAAGTAGAGCTCCAGCTCTGCTTTACCTTTACAGAACCAAACACAGTTTATGGCTGGTTAAGTAAGAGACTTTTTGTTACCATCTGTTGAATCTTGCAATTTCTCTTCCCTCCTGCTCTCGCATCTGTGAGCCTCAGTAACAGAATTGTTGCTTGGAAACTCAATTGTCTTTTTGCACTTACCAATAGAAAAGAGCGCTCAATTTCTGTAACTTGATTATCACGACTTCTGCATAGATCTAAAACTCCTTAGCAAAGGCAGTTTCTTAAGTGACAGGATAAATGCTGCAGATATACAAGAAGTGTTTAACTGTTTTCAGCAGGGGTGGAGTTGTTCTGATGTGAGCATTTGTTGGTAGCATAATTGAAGCATAAAATGTGTTGCATGGAAACGAACCTACTATATATGTGCCAGTATTGATGTGCCTTTTTTTTCTTTTTTTTTTTTTTTTTTCCTTCCTCTGGCATAGAAAACCAGCTGTGATTATTCAGGTTACCATCATCTGACTGTGGATAAATTTGGGTTGGTTTGTTTGCTTTTCTTAAATTAACCTTCAGTTCTGCCGTGTACCCTATCAGTTTATTTCCTGTCTTCTGGAGAAGTCAAGCTTCTAATACCTATCAGCTTATGGTAAGGATTCAGTCACAACATGTTTCTCTGGTGTTGGAAGACAACACGCAACTGTGTTGAATCTTTTTGTACAAACAGACTATTTGGAATTATGTTTCTCTGAAAGAAAAGGGTAAGTGTGTTTTGTGACATTGTGTCTAATCTCTTGATTCAGACTGCGTAGAACACAGAAACTCCCTCCTATTCCTTGAGATTCGTGTTCCTAAATGGGAGTAAAAATGGTATCAGGAGGCTCACTCTGATAGACTCCAAAATAGTGTGTTTGAAGCTGACGACTGCTTTCCACCCCCCATACATATTCATTTAAATAGATGTGCTCCTTGCTGAATGTTTGCCTTGAACCCCTATGGCCCAAGAAGGATTTTGAGTTGAGGACAGTTTAGAAAGCAGTTATAACATCAGGAAGTCTGACATGCACACCGCTTTTTGATTTTCAAGTTGGTTACTCTAAGCTTCTCTCTTATGTTTTGGAGGAGCAGGCAGAGAGGAGATATTCCAAATTGCTTCATAACACTCTTGGGCAAATTAATCTTCTGTCTTCTGTTTGAATCCATTCTTTCTTCAGAGAGCTGGATTCTCCAGAGCTGCCCTTCAGGAGCTTCTTTGAGGAGTGTATTATGGATAGATACAGTTTGGCAAGAAGATTTTTGTGGGGATTTTTTGTCTGAGAGAACCCTTCTTGAGTTTGGTTTTTTGGGGACAATTCTTTTTGAGGATTTAGTTGGAGGGGAGGGAGAAGGAAACAGTGATCATTGCCTTGTTTTCTGGCTTAGTTGTTTGGTTTTTTTTCCCCCCTCTCTGTTGCCTGAAGTAATGTAAATTTCAAACCTTGCAGAATCAATACTTTAACTGCATACTAATGTGTTTTGGAGAACCACAGAGAAGATAGGTGGATGGAGAACATCGTGTGACTGTTCATAGTGTGGTTTGAAAGAAAAATAACAAAGCTGCAGTTGCCATCTGTAGTTATGCTCAGGAATACCGGCATCTGAAGGTGCCTCTACGAACACAAAGAAAGCTTAAGAGGATTTTTCTTTTTATTGCCATGTGAGTTTAAATATTGGACCCTGTGTTGTGTATTCTGAAGTCACTGCAAAGAGTTATTTTTCACTCAGTTTCCAGGAGGTATCCCGAGGACTGAAAAATGAGCTAAATGCCAGAGGAGACTATATGAAGTGTTAGATCAATACTTGAAATTGGCACATTTAATGACAGCTCTGCAACTGATGCGCCTGTGAGCGTGATTGATAATTGCATTGAGAGCCTCTTAAGAGAAGCTTAGGGATTCATTTTGTTTTAAAGGAAAGGAAAACAGATCTGTACAACAGAACGTACAACACTTTATGGTAAGTGTTACAAATGAAGGCTTCAAAGAGTATTTTAAGTGCTTTATGCTATTCATTATCCTCAAGAGTAGTATTAAAATCAGCATTCCAGGTTACAGAGCTTGTGGGATGTGTTTTCCCTTAAGATGGAGAGAGATGGTAGCCTTTGTGGTTTGGCTAGTGCTTGGATTCTTTATTTTCATCCCCAAATGTGGGGGGATTTTAATTAGCAATCATATGTATCTGACTTTAAGAAACATCTATTTAACAGGGCATGAACATAGGAATTCATACATTTGTGATGTGTACTTCTTTTAAAGACTAGGTGTGTACTAACAAGCATCTCCATTTGATCAGTATTTCCACATCACCTCTCTTACAAAGTTTAGTGTCTTTGATTTTATTCTGTGGACCCACATAGGGATCTGAAATTATGGGATGATACCAAGGTGTTTAATTAGCCCCATTATTCCAGTGTAGTCAGAAGGCTATTTGTAATCCCGAGAAAGTGATTTGGCAGTGAAAGGGGATTGTAAAGAGTAAAAGGAGAACAATGTGCTGCTTCAGTACTTTGCCATAAGGGGCTAGTCTTGTTTTCTTGCAGAATATAACCACTGAAAGACTTACAGCTCCCCAGTTAGGAACAGCCCTTAGTTGGGAGCTAGGTTATTGTATTCCATTTGTGGCCTGAATGTTTTCAACTAAGAAGAGAGCAACCTCCTTTTTTTATTTTCAGGATTTGGGGACCTTTGATTCGTCTTCTTTGGGAACAGTTGTTGCTGCAGAAAGCTCCTCCTAGACTTTCTTCTTAAAATTGACCTACTACAAAAGATTTTGTAAAGGACTTGTGTTCCCAAGCACTTTTCTCTATGGAAACTGTTTTCTAACTTTCTGCTGATCACTTGAAATTGATTCTTATGGTTTAGTGTTGTGTTTGTTGTCTATAGATCTTTTGTTCTTAAAAAAAGAACAACTCACTGAAGGTTTGCTTTGGCATAACATAAAAATGAAGATGACCTACGTTTTTCTGAAGCAGTTTGTGCTGGAGTCATTAATTCAGGTGTGGTTTTAAGTACACCTGTTGTTTGGCTTAGCAGTCTAACTTCTTAATGTCTGAGCATGTAGCTATGTTGAAATTGGCCTACAAAAGATTAACTGGAAAGAAGAGAGCTGCTGTTGGCATGAAACAGAGGCTGCAGAGAGGTGAGTGAGCAGAGGCCTAAAGCAAAACCATGACTTGCTGAGAAGTGCAAGCAGCAAACTGTGAAGTACATTAATTAAATGCTAGTAGCAAGCAGGTGGGAAAATTACGTGTAATAAGACAGGGAGTTGTGCAAGGTTTAAAAAAAAATCTAAATAAAACCTTAGGAAATAAATTAGCTGGGTTTTTTTCATCTTAGTTCCCTTGCCTAGTTGTAATCAATTTTTAAAAAAAGAAAATAATCCTTGCCTCCAATCCAGAGGGCTTTTAGTCTCATCTGGAGTTTGCTAGATCTGAAGCATCCTCCGACTCCCGTTGTCGGGATAAGATGGGGAATGACAATACCACTGGCTAAGGCAGAAAGGTCATGCTTGGAAGCCTGACTGAGACAGTATAAGCACAGATGGAACTCTCTGCTAGTGTCTTTATGATACAAAATGGGAGTTCTTGCAAACATGATATTTTTCAAGATTTGTAAACGTTTCCAGTTGGGACCAACAGATACCAGACTTGAAATGTTGCGATGTTATGGGTTAACAAAAAGCTTTGGGTGCCAGGTAAAGAGGGTTTAGGTTTGTTGATTTTTTTTTTTTCTACTTTTTTATGCTACACATACGTATTTAGAGAACGTGCAATTAAATTTTTGACCTTCCATATGAAGCCTTGGAAGATCCTGTGGCACTTTACATGGGCGTAATATGACTTCTAGGAGGAGGCTGGCATTCACTACTTGAGTCTGAAATGGCTTATTCTGTGATGCACTTTTTTAGATGATTTTACAAATTTTCTGGTAGCAGAGAACGGGCTTTTTTTTCTTTTTCCTTTCCTTTTTTTTTTTATTCTGCTAGTAGATTCTAGGGTAAAAACACTTATTTTCTATTTTCTGGAACAGAATCTGTGGCTGCTAGTATGATACAAGTATTTTAAAGATGAAACAGAGCGAGGCACATTCTAGACTCATAAGATATTTTGCTCTTCCTTCTTGCTAGCTTAATCTTTACACCTTTTGAAGGTGAAGTTCTCTGCCAGCAAGATTGCTTTAGCTTTGAAGGAAATCGTACCGTTTGAGAAGTGGCTTAAAGTAGAGCTCGTTCTACCCAGCGCAAAAGTAACAGTATTCTACCCAGAATCAGCTGAGTGTGGAAATGAATTGCCGATATAAAATTCATATGAATGTTTCTGTAGGAAATACTTTTCTTCACTTTTCAAATAGCAGCAATGAATATATAACAGGGGATCTGCTGGAAGAGCTTCTGCATTTTACCTTTCTCTGCTGAAACACTTCTCCAGTTTGCTAAGGTGCTGGAGTTCTTTACGATTTTTTTTAGTATTATTTTATTTTTAGTGATGTCATGTACATTAAATTACTCACGGAAGATACCAAAGAAGAATTTTCATGATCCTGGACCCAAATGTCACTTTCTTATCACTCCAAATGTTTGAGGTTCTGTTTTTAGGGAGTAGAAAGAAAACCAGTTGCTTTGGATAAAATTGTTTCAAAGTATCCTAACTGGACAGAGATAAAGGCCTTCCATGCCTTTGCTGGTTTCTACGGTAATTTTTTTAAGGCACACCATGACTTACAATATTGAGCTAAGAAAAGTTGTAGTTCCATGTAGGCCTCAATTTTGTGTTTTCTTCAGTGAAGATAATGATTAGGCTGTTTGTGGTCAGAACTGAAAAAGTTAAGGCCTTTTGTGAGGAAAAAAGTCCTTACCCCATGTCTGAAGGAATGGTCTCTCTGCTGTGTAATAACCACCAAGAATGTGTAGTCTACAAGGGAACCCCACATGAAGAAGAAATCCTCAGAACTAACCAGGTAATTCTGTTAACCTGGTGGAAACAGATTTGTTTTGAGAACAAAGAATGAGAAGTTTGCTCATTCTTGGCTCCAGGACATAGTTTGGGCTTCATCTAGTTGCTCAGTTTTTACTTAGGCAGCCCAAGCTACAGGATAATTTTCTGTATGTTAGAGGTAAAATCTGCCTATTTTTTAAGTATAAAGTAAATAAAGCTTCCTTTAAATTCAGTCTGGGAGTAGGAGCGCTCAGAATCATGACATGAGGAAGCTTCTCAGGAAATTTGATAGACGTACTAGGCCTACTTCTTTGTAGCATAATTGTGCTTCAAGATTACATCTAAAATGGAGAAGGAGCTTAACAAGGCAGTATATCTTCAAAGAATGAATGTAATTTCTATAGCAGAATGAGCATTTTTAACAGTACTGCCTGGTGACTCCTATAGCAATATATTTCCTCATTAAATTATAACTGTTGAACCTGCCTCTTTGGGATAGGTGACATGGCTAATTCTCAGTAGTATCAGTTTGTCTATAGTTTTCTTGCTTGTGTATGACTGGTCATTGATTTCTGTTTATTTGGGTAGATTGATCTTAAATTCTTCCTAGTCTGAGACTTTCCACAAGGTCACTTGCTACTGTGAGGTCTTACAGCAGTCAAAAGCAGTTATTAGCCAAAGACACCTAAGATAATTGCAAAACGGTTGAGGCGGAAGAGATCCTGTCAGCCTTCACATAAGGTAGAGATGACCGGTTATCTCTAAGGTAGAATTAGCTACTGTGTGCTAACTGGCAAATGCATAACTCTGGAGGTGAGACTTTGTTTTGTTTGTCCCATCCATCTATCCTGTCCCCTGCCACCTGACTTCTTTTGTGGAACAGCTCTAGCTGTTCGTTTTGTTTCTAATAACCTGTTCACCACAAAATGGAAGCTGACTTGCTTAATGCAAGCTCAGATATTACATAGCTATCAGATGCTCCTTCTAATATAGATAGGATTCTATTAAGATATTTCAGGCTTATGATAATAAGAAATAAAATATTTCAGGCGATGCATCTGCCATTTTTATCACATCCCCGTGGAGTTGCTTTATGAGCTTTGAGCTAGTACCAGCTGCAGATTGAAACTAGAGCATTAATAGTAGGTTGAACCTGGCATGCTGGCTTGTTATCTAGATCATTTTACTACAAGGACCCATAACCACAAAGAAGAAAGCTGAGGTTTCTTGAAAGTGTTCTGAGGACAGCAGTAAATGGAAGAGTAAGGTTTCTTTTCTGGTTTTCCTGGTATGCTTTTCTTCGATTGCCCTGAAGAAATATGGAAAGGACATGTGTGACTTTGGCTTGGCAGGAATGCCAAGGCCCCTGTGAAGTCACATCACTGGTCCCCACAAGGAGTGGCCTTACGGGTATAGATAAGCCAAGGGAGAAGCGGGTCACTGACATTTCATTTATTCTTAATGAAACAAGGGAATTAGAGGGCAGCTGCATAAGAACTGCAAAATCCACAGTTATGTTGCAGCAGCAGTTTCCCAAGACACTAATTAAAAGAGGCAATTCTTCGGGTTCCAGTGATTTAAAAGGCTGGAGTTCCCTGAACTTGTTCCGTGGAAGTGACCACAATAAAGGTGATCTAAAAAAAAACACAACAAAAGCATCTTGCACCTGGTTTGAAGATGGGTTTGAACACTGTTGATTGAAACTGGTTAATCAGGGTAAACAACCTCTGAGATCTAAGATTTATCATTCCCTTAAAGTAATCATATGGTAGCCTGTACTAGAGGATTGACAGCATGTAAAAGACTTCCCTCTCTTTAGAAGGCAGGTCTGCTCTTGATTTGCAGAACTGATTTAGTTTTACACTGGGAGAAGATTGGAGGAAGTTATGCAAATGGCTCTGGCTTTACTTGCACTTAATTGAGAAATGTTTAGGAAATCAGCACTAATAATGCAAGATACTAGTTGTGTGGCATAGGTATTTGGTTCTGTTTGTTTATTTCTCCTTGCAAACATGGATAACAGCATAGGATTTTTAAAATTATTATTATTATTAATCTTCAGAAGAAGAGAAACTTGTAGATAGCACTTAAGTTGTTCCCAACTCTAGAAAAGAATGATCAACTTGAATTTTTACTGCCAAGTGCAGGAAATAGGTAACTGTTCACGACCAATTTCATGATCAGCTTGTTGCTTAATTGCAGTTTCTTCTTGTTCTTGTCGTACTACCATAGAAAACATGCAAGTTAGCATCTAAAATAGGCAAAAGAAAAGCAAATGTCTCCTTCTTGTTCCCTTAAACCCATGGCAATCCCTCTAGGAGCCCTGTAATTGAAGAATACTAATTGGCCATGCAACAAAATCCAGAATTCTGGGGAGAAATACCTTTGGACATACCTCTGACTGCATACTCCTAAATTTCTTTCAACTGCTTGTTTGTGTTGCAGTATTCCATTCTAATTCAGATTTTGAGCTAGGTGCGTTGAGTTGTGGGATATTATAGCTGGTCCAGTGCTTGGACAAACATTTAATAATTCTCCTTACTTCCAGTAGAAATAGGAGTGGATGGGCAAAAGCAGTAGCATAGAAGAACAGACTTCTTCAGGGATGCCTAGAAGTGTGTGGGAATTTCCTCCCTTCTGCTTACTACAGAAAGATGCAAATGGCTTTCCACCCCCCAGGCTGCATGCTGGATAATATCCTGAAAACTGAGTTTAAATATAAAAATTGTGGAATCTCTCGCAACTTATTTTGACACTGAGTTGATGGTACCAGCTAGAAAGAAACTTCTTTCAGAACTTAGCTGGTACAGTGAAATTCCCCAGCAGCATTACTACAATGCGGTGCACATGGCGTTGTGTTGCTGTTCTCTCGTAACCTTTCCATCTAGATAAGGCAGGCACTGGTGGAGCATTTCAGTCCTTGGCTTTTCTGAAAGAGAGACAATGACTTTTGCAGACAGGGGATGGCACTGTTGCACTGTAGCTCTTCAGCCTTCCATCCAAAATGTCTCTATCTGTAAAGAGGGCTTGGTATTTACCAGGAAGGGAACAGATGAACCAGATGCACTACTGCAAGATTTTCTTGAAATAGTTCTGCAGAAAATACCAAATTTGGGTTACCAGGAATTTTATATTTTGATAAAACCCCCAAAAGAATGTTTTTGCATGCATCTAAATTGGATGTTAGCAGCAGACATATTTAAACCACTGTTATTTATTTTAGATGTAAAATGAAACACCTGTGTGAAGCTCTGAGGAATCATTAATATACAGTAAACTCTCAGCACCATGGCAGTAAGCATTTCAGTAGGAATTCAACGAGTGATCACTTAAAGAAACTCTTTTCTACATTTGTTTTATTCTGGAAAGTGCAAACTTTTTTGCTCCAAAGCATTAATCAGTTACTGTCTTCTGCAGTTCAGCCAGAAATTCCCTGGGGTAAGAGGCCAGTTCTGGATCATGCCTGTTGCACATGGACAGGCACATGTGTGGTGGGTGTGGAAGCAGCATTCACCTTACTCATTTTGGCTCACCACAGTCACAGGAACATGGCAGATGGACCAAAATTATTCCTTTTTGAAGGATGGGCTTTTGCCATGTAAGGCAATATAGATCTTTATCAGCACTTTCAACTTTAGCTGCTACTTGAGCGCAGTCAGAGCTGTTACTTGAGCACTGACCTCAGCACATAGCAGTGAGGCATCTAACTCTTCTTCAGTCATTTGATGACTCTCAGATGAAGTCCCATCTGGGATATGCAGTTAACAACCTCAGTCTTGAGGTGATGGAAGTATAGGCAACGATGGGAAAGTCTGTATTTGAAATACAGACGGTAGGAAAAGCTGAGGAAGTTGTTGCTGAAATGTTATGGCTGAAATTAACTCTCTGATTCAGCGCCTTTTCTTGGAGGAGTGCAGCTACTTCTGGCAGTCTTCCACCTGTCCACCGTGACTCCTTTAGTTTTACCTGAAAGGTGGCTCGCTTATGTTCACCTGCGTCTTTATTTCAACAAGGCATGGACACTAGTCCTGAGCTAAACTGCGCAAGTTGGATGAGGTAACACTGGCATTTATATTCCTGCCTAGGCCTCTTGTCGCTGGCCAGCCACTTTAAACTGGTGATGTGAAACCTCTAGTGGGGGAAAAAAGGCCATATCCATGACTATCAGCAGAAACATCTGTTTTTCAAATGAAACCTATCAGAAGACAGTTAAACTGCACATAAATAGCATAAATATCAGATGTTCACTATGCTTAGTTCTGGAACAAAAAATAATTATTCATCTTGAACTCACCTCTCCCCATCTGCATCCCTCCAGCAAGCTGTGGGAAGAACTGTAAGAGTGAACAGCTTTACTGGAGCTTGATTTCTCACTTGAAGGGCAGGCCCTATTGCTGCCTGCTGAGGTGTGTAGGTGACTCAACTCTGAGACCTTCCTACTTAAGGAAGTCAATTTATTTTCTGGACAGGATAAATCAGATTAGTGATAACCTGTATGCTTCTGTGACAGTATCAAAGGAAGCCAATCAAGCTAATAATAGCGGCATTATTACAGTGTGTTTGATTCTCATCCATCACTAGAAAGAGATAATTAACTACTTCAGCTTTTTCTAAGTCTATACCTAGGTTACAAGGGTCAAGTGCAAGGAAGGTACATATGTGCTAAAAGCAGTCCTACTGTCTGTCTTAGAAAAAGGAGGTGAAATGTTGGTGAGTTACTTTATGATGCTCTGTTGATGACCTCTGAAGTATACTTCTTTCAAAACTGTATTCAACCTGTCGTTCCTGAATTGCTGATGGTCATTGCTGGCCTGGAATTTGAGAGTTGTCCTTAGGACTCATTTAGAAAAAGAGTACATAGCTCTAGCTGGAAAGGTGCTATTTTGTAATTTTTTTTTTTTTTCCTAGCACTCCTTGAATTTTACCGAGCTAGTAACTAGCTGAAACAAGCTAAGGGCCAGCACAGTGGCCAGGGAGCTGTCACAGAAGGTTCCTTGCCTATCTACTGGCCATGCATTGCCACCACAGTCACTTTCATGTGGTACTCTGGAAACATCAGGAATAGAAATACACTAAAAATGTCCCAGTTTTGTCCCAGTTTTGTTTCGTTTGGGGGCTCGCATAGTAAAGGTAGTATTCCTTCGAGTGCTGTTTTGAACAGTCCTTCTCATTCTAATTGTTGTTTTGGTTTGGGTTTTGAACACAGAAGAATGTTCCTCCAAAAACTGTTGGAGCAAAGTGATTTATTTATTTATTTATTTATTTATTTTTTTTGCCTGTGAGCTTCACCTGATTCCTGATTATGCTATGCATGTTTGTGTCGTAATGTGATGACTCCTTCCTGGGAATTAGGAATGGAAAAAGTGAACCTTTTAAAGACAGAATCACTACTGGAAATTTATTTCACTTGAGTTAAATGGCTGGTCACCAATGATGATGATTTGACATGAAATAGATAAAACTAGACTGGAAAAATTATTAGAAATATATTGTAAACCTAATATCACTGCAGTAATACGCAAATAAAGTGGAAGAATTTAGAGGACAAAATAATTATCTGTATTTGTAATAGTAAACACTTTTTGAAAGGTATTAACATGATTAAAAATAAAGGTATTGTTACTCCTGTTTCAGAAAGGGGAAACAAATACTGAATGACTTGTTCAAGTTTACTCACTGTGTTCCTGTCAATGTCAGGCTTCCTAGTAATAGTAGAACATAACATTACCTCAGGGAGTTAAAGAAGAACTAAACTTTCTCACTTTGAAATAAGTGCTATCTTAACCAAGAAATTCAAACTGACCATACATATTAGAAAGCATTCTATGGAACGTTATGCAAAACTCTGAGTGTTCTACATTAAGAGCAAGCCAAGGTACTGGATCATGGTGTTCTTCCCGCACTATTATTTAAAAAAAAAAAAAATAAAAAAAAAAATTATTTTGGTGTGTGTTCTTTTCCTGACAACCCTGAAATATTCCTGGAACATCCTATACGAGCCCTAGGTGTCTTCAGCAAAGTTCTGCTTATCATCCATTGTGAAGAATGTCCATGTGAAACTAATCTTGGATATGTGGCACTTATGCATTTAGTGCTGCTGAAATTGGGCTGTGAGTCAAAATGCTGTTGACCTACGATGCACTGAAATGAGGCTGATGATGTGTAAAGTGGTGAAATGTTTATTTCAATACTTAGCTGACAATGCACTATTTATTTTAAGACTATTGAACTGTGTAGTTGTATCAAGGTTTAGAAAGGCAGTTGTGAAATGCCCTGATTGTGTATCTGCCACAGCTAAAGATGAATCTGAACTCTGGAGGCCAATATTCCTGGATTCCTGTTGTTGAGTATCTAAACTTGGTTCTAAAATGTTACAGCTTAGACACATATGTCATTACTTGGAGGCATGTATCTCACTACATAGAATATTCCATTGCAAAGCATCCTTGTTTGGATTTCAAGATGTAAACCTCATAAAACTCACTGTTGGAAGTTTAACACTGACTGATTTATTCTGTTATAGAGAGAGTATTCACACCAACAAGATTAGGTTGTGGATTTATGGATAAATATTCAGAATTTTCCTTCCCAACATCCTTGTGTTAGTGTTGTTACCTCATCCATTTTAACTACAGACCTGAAATCTTAATGTTTTTTCCTCCTCTGTAGGTAAATTCCTTTGAATTATATAACATTTCTATGCAGGAAAACAGGATGCTTTCTTGGAAGACATTAGATTTTTAAGCTCTGGGTCTGTGACTGTGAAACCTACCTTCTAACAGTTTCTCTAGTACTCCAGAGATCCCTATAGTGCAGAACTAATGTTTCCCTGGGGGATACAAGACTTGTCTGCAGGGCTTCCCTGGAGAAGTCCAGTCTAGCTTTCTGCCTAGTAAATAATCCAGTACGTGGGGTGGGTAAAATCATGGCTTTCTTTAAGTCATGTATGTGCTGCATGTGTCAGAATTCTGAAGATAGGGTTTTTTAATGATATTCATTGAATAACAGAGTTTAAACTCTAGTTGCTAAGGAGTTTAAAAGAAGACAAATGAAAATCTACCAGCACTGCGTACATAAGGAACAGAGCCATATTCGAATATGCTTTATGACTAGGAATAGTTATTTGAGAATATAACATACCTTTATTTTTTACTATTAGGGTTTGCCAGCTGTATAATATGAAATCGGGGAATGAATTTAGAAATTCTCTGTGGTTTGTGAACTATTTCACAGTGGAGTCTAGTGTGGCCAAACGTTGATGGACTATCAGTCTATTTACTGCGTCTAAGTTCAAGAGCCATATAAAAAGTCCTCTTTCTGTTTCCTAGGATCTGTTTGATCACTGTTATGGAATTATGCTTCATAAACTGTTGAAGATTTTGTGTTGGTGCCTAAAGTATGGAACAGCATAAGGTATTTTACTTGTTAAACTATGGATTGTAAATGAGAGATCTATTTCAAGGAACTAGTTGTGTGATCTTGTTTCCTCCTCCCTTTTGGTGACTTGGTATGGCACGTTGTCTTTATATCAACAGAAACAAATGTCTTCCTATGCAACTGTGATTTCAACCTGTGAAAATAAAGTGTGAGTGATGGCCACATTAGTACTGGTTTTCAGGAAGAATTTTTTGTAAAACTGTTACAACTTGCAAATAAATAAGAGCTTTCTTTAAGCCACTTTACTGCGATCACTCATATTTTGAAAATAAGATACTTATTGTTTACTTCTTAGGATTGGAAGTGAGTGCTTTAATTATCTTTTCATTCACCTTAATGTTTGATCTGCAGCTAATATTGCTTACACTAAAAGAAGAGAGGGACTTGACTTGTGTATTAAAGGGCACTGAGTTATAGAGGCCCATAATGAAACTGTCTTTGGGGATGATTAAAGGTGCCAAGCAATAGTGGCTGTCAGCGCTGCTTGGGCTACTAGATCCCTGCAACCCTTCTGCTTAGAGCAGCTGATCAAAGGAAAAATTTACAGCAAAGTCACATTTTTCAAAGCTGAGAGGTCTAAGGGATGGCAGGTTCCAAAGTGTAATGTGCAGGGGCTGAGGGAAAAGGATGTGTGGGAAGGAAGTGTGTTAACCAGATGGCTCCGCTTTACTGTTTTTGGGAGCCCTTGAAGGGAGTGAGGGAGAGATCAAGGCAGCAAGTTTCTGCTCTGAAACTGAGCAGAGTTTCAGCCAAAGGGAGCTCTGTGTGTGCTCTTCACCTCACTGTTCAACCTGACAAGGTTCAAGGTATACCTTGTAAATAGACTCCCTTGTACTTTATTTTTCATCTTTTCAAGAGTGCCACTGTTGGATTGGACACTCTGTATGGTACTAACGGGGATCCTCTTTCTTTCTGGAAATGTACAAGCCCTATTTGCCTCTCCGTTCAGATCAATTCTATAAAAAAAAAAAAAAAGTCTAGTTTTTATAATGGTTTAATTACAGGGCTGCTGTTCATTAGAAGTTTCAGAACCACTCAGTATTTGGCTCATTGATGTCTGTGTGTGTTTGTGTGCCTCTCGGTGACCTTTAGAACAATTTAAAATGACCCAAAATACCTCTAGAGGCCTATCTCTCCAGACTGAGAATGGATAGTATTGTCCTCTAGGGCTCCGTTTAGAGAACTCTATGTCCTTTTAAAGATAAAGCATATGGGGATTCTAGGCTATGGCAAAGGCACAAAGCAAAATGTACGAATGAAAAAATCTTGCATAACCTGTAACAACGCTTTAACAAACATACCACTGGTTACTACTGAAGACTCTGCGGTAAATGACGTAAGAGCATCATTTAAAGTAACGAATGAGAGGATGGGAAAAAGAGAAAGTGGTGGTATTAGCAAGCATAAGCTGAATCATCACTATATAGTCTCCAAAGAAGTGAAAACAACATCTATATATATTTCCACTTAAGGCAGATCTCAATATGAGAGTGCACTGATTATTTATTTGTTGCATCTGGAGATAACCACCATTCAGTTAAATGAATTTGAACTAACTTTAAGTAGTGGTATTTAAGTAAACTACAGACAATGTTTTTCAATTTTTGTTTTAGAATTATGTGTGCGAACTGAAAACACTTTAGTTCCTCATCTGAGTTCTTGATATTATTCACTGTTCCTCAGCTTGCTACTGCATCATGCGTCATAAACAAAGTGAAGGTGCTGTGACTTGTGCCGACATAGTTTACTGAAAAGTTTGGTGTTAAAAGTTGTTTGGATGTCCTTTCATGAAACAGCTATTTATTTATGTATTTGTTCTTGATGGCTGTACACTGAGTCCAGGCTGTAGCAGCACAGGCTGCTCTTTGTGTATCAAAAATGCAAATGCAAAGTTATTGTCAAAACTTTTCAATTTTGCTCAAATACTTATGTCAACCTGTCTTAACACTGAGAGCTGTGTTAAGCTTGGCACAGCGACCTCATTTCTGGTAGAAATACAGCGATTTCTACCATTTATCTAACCTCCAAGAGGGAAGCGAGTCCTATATTCTGGGATGGAAGGCGGCATAATCCTGCTGGTTCAGACATGAGGCTGCTTTGTTGTAGTGCTGTAGGGAAATAGCAAAGACGACAGCTCCTGTCCCGGGCAGCTGATGCTTCCAGTTATCTGACAGGCTATGATTGAGGAACACAATGAAGAGCTGTGGCAAGGCAGGGATGGAAAGCTGAGGTAACAGCAGAGACTGCAGTCAAGGTGAAAGCAAAAACAGAAATTGCGTGTTGATATCCCTAAGAAGCTGCCAAAGTGTAAATTGTCCCTAACAATGCTTAGCTATTTCTTCCTGTGTTTGCTTGCCCTGTGAGCAGCTTGGGGTTTGCGGTTCCTGTTGGAGTCAGTAGTCCCAATTAGACCTTTAGCCAGTGATATAAGCCTGTTCAACTTGATATTGATATGAATACACAGTGACTCATTTCAAAAAAAATCAATCACAGTTTCATTAATTGCATTAAAACCAGCTGTTTATGCTCAAAGGGAAACTAAGCTCTGGATATTGGGCCATTTGATGACTTAATTAGGTATAGAAGTCGATGACAGTCAAACTTCCTAGAGCCGATACACTCCAACATTAGCCTTCACCATGAGTGCTTTATTTTCATAGTTAAAGCATGCATTTTTCTTACATATTAGGTACTGATAAATTTAATACAGATAGATCCAATTCTAACTATGCTTTAAGAAAGATTTTTAATGCCTGTGTGTTTAGTTTGGTTTGGGTTTTTGTAGAGAAAAAGAGTAGTTGCCATTTTGCCTGTAGTAGTTTTAGATCTCTGAGCTTCTCTCATGAGACACCTTCTCTTGTGGAGATCAAAGAACAAAATCACTTCTATCACAGTTGTGGATCATTGCAATATATCATTTTGTGTGTGTTATGCTGTTTGAGTGACTGATCGAAATCAATTACCTGAGAGTATAAATTGCTTTTTAAATAGATTAGAATAAGGAGACAGGAGATACACTATTCGGGATATATATCCAACCTGCTTCTTGATGTTTAATGGCTCAAATTCTCATAACCAAAGGCTTTAGTATTACATGTTGTAGCACTATCAATACTGCTCAACTGCAGCTCCTGAAGTCAGAAATCCTATACATTAAAACGAAACCAACAGATGGCATTTTATAAATGCCATGTTTCATTGTCCTATAAATAGAGAATATCAAATGCATAATGAGCACCCGGCAAGAAAAATATTCCTTCTCTGTTAACTACTGTATTAATCATAAGCAAGCAACTAGTAACTTTTTTGCCTCTTGCTGATAATTCTGTTTGCAATATACACAGTGTTATTATCATAAGGCTATGTTCAGCTGGGAGTTAACATTTCAAGTTAGACACCAAGAACACAAGTGGCACCCACTTTTTCTTTGTCTTCTGCTAATCATATTCCTATAATGTACATATACTAGCATTATGATTATATTGTAGTTTACAAAAAGGATGGATTTCAAGCAGTTGGAATTCAGATTTTCTTTTTCTAGAAGGGAGGGTGGTAACTAGCAATTAGGTTTAACCTAAGTCTTAGTTGAAAGGAGGTGAAAGAAGTTGCTTTAAAAATAATAATACTGCCAGGTAGACAGAGATTGCTTATGGATGGTGTAACCGGCTGTGCAGGAGAAATATCAAAATATGGTTATGGGAACATTTGAAATGTAGAAAAATCAGTCTAAAAGGGTGTTAGATAAACCCTGCACATTTTATTATTATGTTTCCTTAAGCAATATTATCCTGTATTCTGTCATTATGAGCTTCTTTCTGTTGTAAAGTTACTCTACCTTCTCTTGTTATAACTACCTTAATGTTATTTATTGTCTTTTGTAGAAAGCAAGCAAATGTACTACTTTTAGTCGTGTAAGAAGTAATGAACTAAACCATCTTGTTAAAAGGAAATAGATCAACAAGTCAGAAGTATGCTTCGGAAAAGAGAAACCCTTATTATTTTGTACATCTCCTTTCTTTGTGCATTCAAAGTCTCATCAGAGTATCTAAGGCCGTCTTGATGTTACATCCATGTAAAGGTTTTGGTTTTGCAACAGCAGTTTGTGGTGATTCCTTGGCAAGGATTCATCTCTCCCCAGATAACAGGTCATCTGAGACTTCCTCAGCTCTCAAGCAGAAGAATGGTTCCTACCAGCATTTACTTTGGTCTGTGGCATTCTGGGGTTGACTTTTACACATAGAGAGTGGTGCTTGTTTCGGATGTTGCTGTATTTTTATTCCAGAAAATGGTTATTTTTGTAAGGAAAATTTCTTGCAAACGTACAAAGGGAAGCTTTGCTCATTTGTGAACTGTTTTGTACTGTTTGCCAGCAGATAATGTAACGAAAGGAATAAAACCGCCTCTTTGTCTTAATGAGGAATGAGACCAGTAGCCTTATAATAGTTTCATGAATAACTATATGTCTATTAGTCAAAATGCATAAAGAATGGTTATGGAGCTGGAATTTGGAACTGTTGCCATGAATGGCTGTTTATAGGTGGAACTTGAGCTTCCACTATAGCTTTTGTGGTGCAGCCGCTCTGCTACAATAATCTGGCCCTCAGAGCTGTGTTGGCTTCTCTGAGTCCCTTCTTAAAGCCAGAGGTTGTGCTGTAGCTTCGGAAGAGGGCTGTGTTAATCCAGCCAGGGTGGTGGGGAGTGGAAAAACAGTCCAAAGCCCGAGCTTAAAGCTGTCCTTGGGATGAGCCCACAGACTCCATACTTGTACAATCAACCAGTCTATGAGGGTGATCTTTAAATTGTACATAAGGGATTGATTTTTATGTTCCTCTTGTCTTTTTAGAGCAATGACATATAGAAGGTTGGATTCTGTTCTAACGTGCACCTCATTATCAAAGTACTAGAAGCAGCCACACTTTTTTGCAAGAGTATTCTTGATAAACTTTTCAGTGGTGGGAAAATAAAAAAGAAATGGAGGGGTCAAAATTTGAGCTACTGTTGAGAAATTAGCCTGGAGAAATTTAATGCATTTCAAACTGGCCAAGATTTTCTGGCTACTGTGTGAGCTAGACACCATGAAATAACGCATTAGAAAGGTAAGCTCTTAATTTTTCTCTCTTATTTCTAAAGGAGGACCTCTATATTTCACTTTTCTGCCTAGTTTTGTAAAAAACGGGAACGGATTGGGTGATTGCCGTATATGTGTTTCAGTCACTTTCCCACCACTTCTTCAAGGATTTGAAATATAAAAAAAAAAACAAACCAAAACCTAAGTTTCATGACAATAGACAGTCAGGTAGACAAAAGAGACCAAAATGAATAATCCTGCTGAGAAAAGATGATGCTCTAAGTTTATAAAACGGTCTTGCAAACTTTTGTTGTGTACAGAGCCACATGTTGCATTAGCGGGTATGTGGACAGACCAACTAAAAAAAATTCCCAATAGGAAATGTAGACACATCACTGAAGTAGTAGATGTGGAGGACTTCTCAGTAAAGCTGAAAAGATACTGTTAAAGGTCATCTTTCAGTTACTGTAAAAGAAAAATTAACACTGTGAAGTAGTACATGATAACAATGAAAGATAAATGGGAAGCGGCATTGTTATGAAGCCCAGTAAGCAACACTGGGATATCACCCCAGTGTTAGGGAACTTCTCTTGGCTTGACTTTGAGATCAGTCCTGCTGCTGCTGGCCATTTGGTGCTTTTTTTTCTCACCTATATTTATTGTCTCTTGAAATCTGAAGCAGCGTACATGTGCTCCCCACCGGTGTGGTTTTTGGACCACATACAAGCTACTGCTGGCCGTGGCCTTGTGTTGAAAGGGAACTGGCACTTCCTTTAAATCCTCTCTGCATAGCATTAGTACAAAGCAATTCATTCTCTTTCCTGTGAGGTAAAAAATCTATTCTTCTTGTGAGCTGATTTCGTTATCTGTCGCTGTATTAATTTAGTGATCTGATCCTTTGAACCTATTGATTTAATTGTAACTGTTCTCTCAATTTTGTTCACTGCATTATTCCATCTTTAATTAGTTTAGTAAAATTGTATAGTGAATCAGCTTAGTACAACTATGGTTATTCAAATGACTTTTTTTTCTTGTTCAGCCTTGAAATAAAATCCATAAATGCATAGAACAGTTTTATTCCACTACATCGCAACAAGATGAGCACAAGGTTACAGAAACCAACAGATGAGAAATTTGCTTGCCTCTTGGTTTTATTTCCTTACCAGTGTTGAAGAGTCCCTCTTAGTCTCAGACAGTATCCAGAATCTGTTTCCCCCTCTATAAGCAATATAAAGTTTAATTGTGTGATAATGGAAAATCGTTTGAGCTGGTGTGTTGCCACCTCCATCACCAGAAGGGTGTTTTCATCCTGTGCACAGAATACCACATGATTCAGTCCTAACTGCAGGTAATGAGAACTTCCACTTGGCATTTAGAAACCTAAATGGAAGAAATCTGTTGGCCCTGTGGTTGGCCTACGTAGCCAGGCTATGTATCCACAGAATGGAAGTTTCTGATCTTTAGATTTTTACTAGTAATCATCTAGATAAATGTAATACGAGTGCATGATCAGATGATGATCTGTGACTTTAAAGTACCTGATAGCATTTCTGCATATTTCTGCTCATGTGGGGAAAAAAAAATGTGTCTTAAATCAAGTACTGCATCTAATAATTATATATGCTTGTCAGGTTTTAAGAAAACAAAATTGTAGGATTTTTTTTTTCTTAAATGAATGAGAGGACATAACTGTGAATTGATAAAGTGTAGCAAGAAGCACGCTTTTGCAGGAATACGCTTTGTTATAATTATACCTTACTATAATAGCATTTCTTTTCAATGAGTAATTAGAGGGAAGTAGAAGTTCACTAAAAAGTCTCTGTAATGTATTTATTAAGAGGCTTCTTTTGTGTGTATAATGCAACGGTGATCAGTAGCTAGTTTGCAGTAAAAAGGAGCTTCTGAGTTTTCAAAAGAAATCCAAGTAGATAGCAACAGAGCAGTGGAAGATCGAGAGGCTGAAGCAAAACTGTCCAGCCGCTCTCCACGGTGTGATAGTACTGAGAGCAATTGTATTCCCCTGAGTGG
Organism: Momotus momota; assembly: GCA_028565915.1. NCBI lineage: Eukaryota > Metazoa > Chordata > Aves > Coraciiformes > Momotidae > Momotus > Momotus momota. The sequence goes on from JAOXNV010023537.1 coordinate 32,253, forward strand.
GGTAAGGCTCTGAATGACCAAGGCACTGAAATGAGGAACCTATGGAGAAGAGATTGTATTGATCACTGTATTGATCTGATTTTCTTCTCTTATTGTATGGAAATTTTGGCTTTGCCCCATGCTGAGGGGAGGGCAAGTCACTCTGGTGAGTGGACTGTTCCTAAATCAAATGCAGAGGGTTTTTCGGGTTCTATGGTCCTTGCTGCTCATCTTCCTGTGACCCTTCTTTGTAAGCCCTGTTAATTCAGTTGACATAGATGAAAGTGGTGAAGCAGATATGGCTTTTATTAATTTCTTAGGACTGCTTTGCCCTTAATTAAAGGGAAATCCATAAATGTAGGTTGGGAAGGTGGGCTTGGAGTAAGTGATAGGGCTTAAGAGTGGCAAATGTTACTACGTCACCTGTCTTTCCTAAATGCATTTTACTTGGTAAATTACAGGAATTATATGGAGTGACTGAATAATGGATGCATCTTCAGTTAGCATTTCTCCTGGATTTCTTTGGACCCTGAGTGTAAATATGTCCCTTGAGAGGAAAGCCTGTCTTAATAAGTCTGACTCAGGTGATGGAGTCAAAGCTCTCTAAACAAACCACTGAGGAAAGTAAAATATAGTTTATGCAAATGGTAAGTCTATCAAAAGCATAAGTGACTAATAACAATTTAGAGGTAATGCTCCAAACAAGGCTGAGAAACAGAATCCTGCTTTATCGTAATACATAACATCAAGGTCGCTCCGTACTTCAGGTTTTTGTATTCCTGGTGTTAGTAAGTCCTGAGAGTGAAACAAGGAGTTTGTGTTAGGAAGGGTGAAGACTGACTACTGAGTTTTATCTGCCTGCTGGGTGAGGAAAAGGTTGTTTATCTACTTGAGGAAGAGATTTTGTGAATCCGTAGATAGACCAGCACAGGTGAAGGCACTCGATGGCCTTCTTGGCAGGAAGAAGCCAGAAGTGGAAAAGTATGATACTGGGATTAAGCTGGCAATGAAGTAAAATGACTAGGAGATTTTTACCAGCTTGGGAGCCATTGAAGATATGAGAACAAGAGCACAATTTGCATAGAAATCATGGAGAGGTATTTAAAAGTTATTTTTGGAGTAAAGTAAATGGCATCCCAGTGAAACTGGTCAAGTAATGATATGGGGGTGATAAGTCTGGAGGACTGCTTGGGGGCACGAAAACTCTATAATGATTTTATACTCTCGAGTATGTAGTTTAAAATGTAGGTGCAATGATATACTTTGGGTTCAAGGTTTGGTTTTTTCCTTTCCTTCCCCCCACCTCGTGTATCATTTATTTAATGTAAAGCATTCTTCCCAGAGTGGTTTGCTTACTTTCTTGTAGACTCCTACATGACTCAGAGCAGTACAAGAAGAATCTGCCTGTGTTTCCAGGGAGCAGAAATCCCTACCTAAGTATGCTCTAAAAGGTCAAATTCAATTTAATAAATTTATCTCTCAGAAAAACATGCATCTTTCTTAGCTAGTGGGGAAAGAAAAAAAAAAAAGTTTTGCACTTAAAATAAAAAATCTAAAACATATTATAGTTGTGTAAATGTGAAGTGCTAAAAGCTCATATTCCTGAAACCTTACTGGTGTAAATCCTCAATACATGCTGAAGTCAGTAGCTTTACTCGTAATTCTATTATATAGTCTCTGTAAAGAAAGGAGAGCTGCTGGGAAATGCAATTCAAATTTGGTCTTAAAGTACTTACCTAAGGGCTGTATCCTGCCAGAATTTTAAAAATAAGAGCTGTAATCAATGCCATTGTTTAAAAATCAATGTTACCTGGTATAGTCTTATGTGATAATACGGCACTGCAGCAAACAAAGCTATTTCAACAGCAGACTTGCATTCGGCTGGATAGTATATAGCTGTAGTATAATATATTGCTGTATATTGCAGCACAGTTTAGATTGGAAGCATGATAGAGTGTATTTGATGATATTATGGAGATACCAGAGAACTTGGGAGCTTCAGAAACCATTGGTTGGTGAAGTTTCACAAGGGTGCTTGTGACAGGGACAGTGACTCATGGGCTGCTGGATGCTTAAATTGGCGCCTGCAGTTTATCCTCCCTGCCCTTTGCATAAACCCTTTACTGCAATATCTCTGTGTCATCAGAAGACCAGAAAAAAAAAAATCTTTGGGCCTTTTTATAGTCTTTGTCTTGGAACTGATCAGTCAAGTGTCTGGAGTAATAGGTTTAAGTTAATTTCTAATAGGAATCAATAAAAAGTAGTAGATGTTTCCAGTGTTCTCAGGCATTGTGTACCAGGAACTGAAATGGTTTGGAGCTCTTAAACCAATGAATTAATTTTGTGTGTGTGTGTGGCTTAAGCATATATACTATGGCAACATATCCAAATCGTGCTATGCGGGATGCTGCAAAACCATGTGGTCCTGGGTTGTCTATTTCCACTGGCCACACTATAAAGACTACCGCAGACATATCTATGATGTATACTTACGTTTTCAGCTGAGGCTGTGTAAATGGGAATAGATATGTGGTGGAGGTGGAGGGAGGAGACACCACTAAGATGTGGGTTATGTGAATTAAAACATTGGAAAGGTTGTGAATTTCTGGGTGTATTCACAGGCAGGAGCGATCATGGAAATAACTGCTTTTCAGGGACCAGCATAAAATGCCCACAGAAAATCAAACTGACATGAACAAACTTCTTGACATAGGGTAACCTGGATTAGAAAGCTACTACTCCACTCATACGCACAAACACCCTCTACAGCCCAGAACTAAAAAGTAAATGGTGTGCTTCTCTCCCCCTTTCTCACCAGACCTTACTTCAAGATTTTATATTTTTTTTTCTTTCTCTCAAAAGAGATGTAAATTCCTCCCCTGCTCCTTCCTCAACACCTAGGCATAAGAACACCCCTTTTTCAGGCAGGAAACCTAGTTCAGGTGCCTACTATAGCAGAACTGAACAACCGACTTGAATGTAACTAAGAGGTGAGTTATAACCAGCTTGCTGTTCTGGATTGGCTTGCCTCTAGAGCTTTTCCTACTCATCTCAATATAAGATATTGTGTTGCCCTCCCCTCCCCCTGGTTAAAAAATTGAAAGGAAAAAAAAAAGTTGTTAGCCAAAGTCCTGTCACTCACGTCAGCAGTGGAGCCTGGATACTGAGTGTTTGCATCCAGTCTCAGCTACATGGAGTGGACTGGTCCCAAGGACCACATGAAGCATTTTCTCTTTGAAATTATTTCAAGTATAAGAAAACTTTCTCTAGTCTCTGTATGATTTACAAACTTGAAATTACCTGTTAGGCCAGACAAAAATAAACCTACCATGTTTTCCCTACACCTCCTAGAGAAGTAGGGCAGCTGACTGAGAGCAGTAACTGAGGAAAGGAACTTGATGTTCTTGTTCACCCTTAAATTGAGAACTGAATACAATGTTCATGCAACAGTCCACTCAATTAGTCATGAAATGAATCGGTGACTGTGGTGGGAATGGAGCCCAGCAATCATGTCCTCTCTGCTCCAATGGTTGGCTTGCACTGCCTTTAAAAAAGATCCCCTTTCTTGCGTAGGAAATTTAAGAAATACCATGACAGTTCATTGTGCTGGTTGGCTTGATTTTTTTTTTTTGTTTTTTTTGTTTTGTTTTGTTTTCCTCCTCTAAGGGACAAAAATACAATAAGCAAAGGTATTGCTATGATAAATTTTGAAGTCAGGCATGCCATTAGAGTCAAGCTGATGTTTGTGTTATAAAATCTTGATTTCATCCCTTCCTGGAAACATGAGTATGAATTATGAACTCCATGACTGGCAACCTTTTCCTGAAGAGAACACAGATTCCTGAGAGAATATATTCTCTCCTGCTCTGTGTGTATGATTGCCATTAATGCTAATGGAGTCACTGAAAAGGCAAATATGCCCTTGTTTGTACAAATAGCTGCAAAAGAGAAGTTGCAAAAACATGCTGGAAAAAAAACCCTCAAAACTCCATGACACAGCACTGCAAATATGCTGGAAAAAAACCTCAAAAGCCGTAACACAGCACTGCAAGTCAAAAGAGACCTTACCACCTGGGAGAAGTGGCCCGTTGTGAGACAGTCGTTAAATGTAATATAGTTTAGAATGGACTGTTGAGAGAGATTGGATTTTCTTAAAGGTGATGTTACTTTCCACTTAGAGTACTTTCCATTGGGAGGCTTTTAAAGTACTCTGCACATGCAAACTGCATCAGTATTTACTGATGGCAAAGGACTGAGTTAGTGCAATTGAAAAGGTTCCCATTCTTTGCCTGAGATGCAGCAAAGGGCAGTGTTCAAGTGCCTGGCTTGTAGCAAATTCTTTCTGCTCGCATCACTTCCCAGTGGGGTTTGCAGTGAAGTAGGAACAAACACAAGATCTGTTGCTGTGTCTTGGCTGGAGGGCAGAACTTTTCAAATGTACGTGTTCAGACTTTTCCGGCTATCTGCTTCACCATGCAGCAGCATCTAGTTTACTGGCTTTGTTACTGTCTCGATGGGTAAAGTAAGTAGTAGTGAGAATATTACTTTTCCAGAATCTTCAGCCCACTGAAGTGAACTGCAGGACAACTTCTAGTAACTTGTTTTTTCCTCTGGCTGGCATACCCATTCTGCCATTTCCATCAATTCTAACAAGTCAAGGATATATTCTTGTGATCAAGGGTTGATAAGTTTTATGCTAGTGGGAGTACTGGGAAATGCATTCACAATGAAGTATCTATACAATGTAGGTGTCCTTCTTGGCCTGTTATTACCCAAGAAAGTGTGCAACCAGTCAGTATGTACTTACGGTGGCTACACAAGTAATGAGATCTGGGGGGTTGCTTGTTACGATTTTCCTTTTTGGATTTTCCTGTCTCTTCGTGTTGCTGTGCTGACAGAGGACAGCTGTCCTAGCAATGTCATGTCATCTGTAATAGGCAGCTCACTGAATAGCTCATGAGACTGGACAGTGTGTACAGTGTAGATGGATCAATAAAAGGCACGCAAGATGTTTCTGAATAACTTGCAACCAGTTGGCCAATGGATGCAGTATCATTTCTTTTCTTTTGTATGCCTAACATCTGGGAGTAGGAGTTCTCCTCGAGAGGATTTTATCGGATTGGTGGAGAATCTTGTGACTTTTTTTGACCCCTCTGATAAGTGACAGTGAGGTTAGTTCAGAAATTATCTTGATATGGCTATTATTAAATTATGAATAATTGACAAACATTTCTATGTGGGGGAGCTTGTGTATCTGTACCGTAACAGACTGCAACCACATTTACTTTGTGCTCTCTTTTTTTTTTTTAAAAAAAAAAAAAAAAAAAAAAAAGGATCTTTGCTCAGGAGAACAAAATTAGAGTTTAGCCCTTTCCAGTCAGTGTCCAATGGATATAATGACAAAGAGCTTGCTTATCAGTGAAGGAGAAGGGGTTTTTTTTCCTGTAACTAAGAGTTACACTCACATCCCAAATGGTAATGACAAAGGATTCTTTGGCTGCCTGTGCTAGAGCTCTTCACAAAATCCATTTTGATGGTATTAAAATGTTGTGAATAAACAGATTCCTTTTGAGTTTCTTCTGAATCAAATCATTTATTAAATACAAATGTCAACACACTGATACAGCTTAGCTTGGACTACATTAAGAGTGCATTTATGTAACTATGAAAAAGTGAGAGGAAGGAAAACTTATATAGGCCTTCAAATATTGTAAAGCAAATGCCCACTAGAAAAACAGAGCATGAAAAGGCATAGTTGGAAGAAAGGATTAGGGAAGTAAATATGAATCTTATCAAGATGCAACAGATATTTAACGGATGGAATTAAGCAAACATAAGAATGAATTAAATCAAGTCTAGGCTGTGTGTACTCTGCTGAATTAAATCGGGTAAAAATCTGGAAATAATAGTGGTTTACCTTCTTTATGGCATCTTAAAAGACATGTCAATCCAAATGAAGTGTTGACTGTAGCAAAGTTTCAGATTGTTTGTAGGCACACAACAAGTTAATCAAGAATGTCAACTGTCCCACAAAGAACTCCATGATTCAGCAGCCTCTTCTTGCAGAAAGACTCTAGTCCATTTACTCCTGGAAGATTATCATACTCTGCTACCAACCATGAAAAGAGAAAAGGAGGTTTCCGTAAGCTAAAGGAAGCATCAGTAAAACAACGGAAACCTTGGGCTCTCATCACAGGAGAATGACAATCATTTGACTTTTTAAACATAAACAACCACAAAGTTAGGAACGTAGAGTAGGTTTGAATTTTTACATTACTATTTTCAAAGGGAAGCAGAGCTATTAAATTTCTTATTCTAAAATGCAATGAAATTTGACTTTATTTGTGTGTGTTAGCTGTAGATGTTGGCTATTGAGGAAGGAGGGAGAGTGTTACTATGTTGTCTACTAGAATCTTTTTCATTATTTCTTATTTTCGTTCTTCTAACTCCATAGACTGAGCAGCCAACTGTAGATACTTGCTGCATTGCTATACCTGTATAACTGATACAGAGGAGTTCCATTCACATTCAGAAGGAAAAACAATCATTGCTACACGTACACACGTAGATATAAACATATATATTTTAGGAGCTAAGTCTTACCTTAGCTACGTGTAAATGCATAGGCCACTATGGATTTGTGCTATCAGAGGGATTAAAGAATTACCACCAGCCCCCTTTGACTGCTAAAGACTCCTGAGGAAACACTAGAGGTAGCTTTCGCAAAGATTAATTCCCCAGTCCAAACTACCCAGACAGTGAGTCTCTTTTTTTCGCTTCTTCCACTTCCCAAACTAAAGCCATAATTTCCCTTCTTCTCACATTATTTTAAGCATTTAACATTGTCCCAATTTTTGTGTGGGGAAGCCTCACCTTAGCTGTAGTAAATGGGTGAAAGTTAGGATAAAATAGGAGAAACTGCTGAGTCTTAAAGCACTCCATTTGTTCTGAGCATAGGCTATAATATGATAAAAATGTCAACGTTCTGGTCTTGCTAAACTTCTGCTTATGAAACAGCTTTATAAACTCTCAGTAAACATGAGGGACTTTCCAGATCCATGCATATCCTGTAGCCGTAGTTCTGGTGATGTCTTTCAAACTGTGTCTCGTTCTTGTTACAGCAGCACACGGGGACAGACCCCTGGGCGCAAGGCTCTGAGCGTGACACTGCACAAGCCTTTCAGTTCACCTCTCTAGGATATTCTATATTTCTAATTGCAATGCAGTTTTTGGAGCCTTACTTAAGCCATTCGATACAGGTTTCATACCATGTTCGTTCTGACAGAAATAAGTATAGCTTAAAATCACCAGAGTGATTTGAGAAGGTAGTAGAGCTGCAAGAGATGTGCATAGAATTGCATCTGTTGCCACAGAGTTGAACTCTGAATAGTGACTGTCACTTGAGTTGGGTATTTACCTAGCATATTTCTTATGAGATGTCATCCTTCCATTGGTACAGCAAATCCAGTGGAACCCTATATAGTGATGTGTAAGGAGTTGTCCCCTACACAATGAAGATGGAATATCATGGTGACTTATAATATTCTTAATATGCAAAATGTTGGCAAATGGATTAGCCTTTTAGTGCTGACCGCTGCATCTAAACAGTGTACACCCACCGCAAAGTGTCAGTGCTCTTCCGATTGCAAACGATGAATGGCAGAATTGAAATGAGCGCTCCCATTTATATTGAGCATAGAAATGCGCCATCGATAGCTTTTATGGAAGGAGGGAAATAATAGTGGAAGTAGTGTTATGAACATATGAACATAATCCAAACCAAAGTTTAAAAAAAAAAATGGCGGGGGGAGAGGGGGTAGGGTTGGGGGAGAGGCCTCAGCTGGTTTCTTGTTGTCCTCTCTGGATAAGCCATCTGTTAATGGTATGGAATTGTCCTTCAGAAATCTAATAGCTGGTGTGTGGCAGCGCTGAGGGCAGCAAGCGCGGCCGGGAGGAGGATGCAGTAACCTCATCGCTGCGCCTCTGTGCAGAGACGTTTGGTTCACCATTACACAGTCTGCTTTAGTCTTGTCGACTAAGGGAAGCTTGCAGGGTTGAGAGGTTGAGCGATCGTTGCTCTGAAAGCCTATACTAATGAGAGACGCTCGGCTCTTCCCTCAGAAATGCGTTCCTAATCAGCTGGAGTTGCTGCTTTGCTTCTTGCAGGGGGGATGTAAAGCACTTTTTTTGCATTCGTGGCAAGTGCAACACGTGTTTCCTAAGAGCCACCTTAATTTTTGCAATCCAGCCCAATTCAAGCTCGGGTAGTTACTGTTTTCCCTATTCCTCTGGCGGCCTCGGTGGGCGTGTGGCTGGGTCTGCAGGGACAAACACGGGGCTCGCCCAGAGCTTGGCAGGCGGAAGGGGCTTGATAACTAGTGAAGGGCAGGCGACGGGGCTCCAGCCGGCGAGGTGCGGAAGGTGCTGGCCCCTGTCCAACAAAGCACTTAGCGCACGCTCGACCATTCCCCTGAAATCACGGGGGATTTTTGGTTGGGTTTTTTGGTGTCTTTTGCGTGTGCTGAGCGGTGTTGGGTTGCAGTCAGCAAATCTGAAGGGTTAAGTGAGCGCGGAGCAGCCCTGGGCTGGGCAGGGTTGCTGGTGAGGTGATAAACCAGCTGGTGAACCCCAGCTCGAGAAGGTTGGCTGCAATCCTGCTCCAGACTCCTGTGGCTCCTGCTATCTACTGCTGTAGAATCTGTTTCAGGGGCCTTCTGCTGCAACATTAAGAGGGAGATGGTGCTGCCTTATTCTCCACATTGTTGCACAGTAGACTTCTCTTATTTTTGTCCACGTGCCTATACAGCTCGTGTCTTTTTTTCTTTTTTCTCCCTCTGCAGCCTTTCCCTGAGGGCCTGACCACCCAGCACTCTCCTAGTGGTGGAAGGCTGGGGTTGACCACAGGATTGTGCTCAGTGGGATCCACAATGTTAAATTTGGGGTTGTTTAGTCTGGAGAAGATAAGTCTCTGGGGAGACCTTATTGCAGCCTTCCAGTACTTAAAGGGGACCTAGAAGAAAGATGGAGCCAGACTTTTGAGCAGTGCCTGTTGTGTCAGGACGAAGGGTGATGGTTTTAAACTAAAAGCAGGGAGGTTTAAACTAGAGAGAAGGAAGACATTTTTTACACTGAAGGTGGTAAGATACTTGCCCAGGATGCCCAGAGAGGTGGTTGATGCCCCATCCCTGGAAACATTCCAGGTCAGATTGGATGGAGCTCTGAGCGACTTGCTCTAGTTGCAGCTGTCCCTGCTCACTGCAGGGGCGTTGGACAAGTTGACATTTAAAGGTCCCTTCCAACTCAAACCAGTCTATGATTCTAAATAGTAGGAAGACTATTTCTTTGCCAGAGTGAGGAGCTTGGGGGCTTTTCTGCTGCCCTGGGGCAAGATCAGTCCATGTCAGCCAGCTGAGGTCAAGCTGGGCTGGGGATGCCCATGTGGCTGTCACTGCACCATTTGTCCCCAGGGAGATTCTCTGCACTGAGCGATGCTTGTTGAGACAGTGGGTGTTTCCTTGGAGGCTGTCCCTGGTAAGTCCATCCTAGGGAGTAATCTGGGCTGAACGCTCTTTTTGTCAGCTTTTTGATTTTTTTTTTTTTTATTTAATTGATCAGTTTTACATATTTCTGAAACTCCTCTGGAGGCGGAGATTTTGCAACACTGGGAGCCCCTTCCAGGGTGTCCTTATCCTTACACATTACAACACCTAATCCATCAGTGGTTAAACGAGACTTGGGTGAAGTTTCATTTTTAAATGACTTTAAGGGTGGATCTGGTTTTCATGTAGCCAGAGGGTAATTTGGTTGGGTTTTTTTTCAAATGGTGTGGGGATTGGATCTGGGGTCAGCTTTTTCTTTCTGATGCAACTCGCTCCTGCTGAAGGGAAGGCTCTGCCCAGAAATGTGACCACTTCTTTTCTTTTTAAGTGCTGGAGGCCAGTGGAGGGCCAGGCCTGTCTGCCGATGGCAGGCTGGGGGAAAGTTTGGGAGGCTGTGAAGGCAGAACGAGCTTGCACAGCCGTGGCACAGCTCAGCGTGCAACGTGGAACCATATGAGTCGCTCAGAGCATCTCTGGGCTGGATGGGCTTTGCTGTCTCCTTCCCCGAGCCTCTCCTGGCTGCTGCCTGCACGCCCACCTGGGAGGGCTGGAGGATGGCCAATGTGCTCCAGGCCTCCCATTTCATCTGCTGCTCGTACGTCCCTGCTCACTGCTGGTCCCTGCTCCGAGATCTTAGCCCTGCTAGACCGCAGCAGAGAGCTGCCCTCTGTCTCTGCCATTGCTGTGGCACCAAGTTCTTCCTCCTTCTGCCCCTGTCCATGTGGGAGGAAGACCAGTTTCTGCCTTCTGCAGCGACTGCTGCCTTCCACAGCACGCTCTGGGAGAAGGTGGCCTGGGGAGGAGATGTGGCTTACCTTAGTGACAAGTACTTGTCTTGGAAGGATTTATCCTGGGTTACCTGCCACTTATTTCTCTGCCCAGGCATGCATATGACCTGTGGTGCTAGGGCCCCACCAGACACTCATCCTCTTGGTTTTGACCACATCCCTGGTAGGTCTTTTCCAGCAAGGACCCAAGGTGCAGAGCCTTCTCTTTTCCAGGCTGAACAACTTCAGTTCTCTCAGCCTGTCCTCACAGCAGAGGGGTTCCAGCCCTCACATCATTGTTGTGGCCTCCTCTGGCCCTGCTTCAGCAGATCCATGTGCTGAGAACTCCAGAGCTCGACCCAGCACTGCCGGGGTGATCTCACCAGAGCAGGGCAGAGGAGCAGGATCCCCAGTCTTGATCTTCTGGCCACATTTCCAGCATCCACCCTGCAGTTCTCCATTCATTGGACTCGTAGAGAACCTCAGCTGTGCTTCCAATTCACCTTTGCTCATCTGCCCTCTCCTTTTTGATTTCCTCTTTCTCCTTGAGATTGGCTCACAGGTTCCCCTGCCTACCCTGAGAGGTCTAGGTTCCCCCCACAACCCTCCCTGCAGGTTTGCAAAGCCGTAGGGCTCTGCTCAAGAATATGCAGGTGCTGGGAAGCAGTTCCAAATGCGTGGGATCAGCAGCCAGCGGTGCTTGCGGGAGCAGGCTGGGGGGCATTGAAAGACAAGGGTGGCCCAAGCCTGGTAGAGCAGGCGGCTGCTGCGGGCGCTGGGTTTCCTGTTTACTGGCAGGAGGGCGGCTGGGGTGTGCGGAGACGACTGGGTTTGACTTGGGGCTCTTGCACGCTGCGGTGGAGTTCTATTTATTGTCGGGAATAACATGCCTGGTCATGGAGGTGGTGGGGACAGGCGGGGGGATGGGGAGAGTGGTACCCAGACGTGGGAGAGAGGAGTTAACAGGAGCCAGGGGAGGGCACGTGGAGGCAGGGATTGTAGGCTCTGCCTTCGTTGCCTGCAGACCCACAAGCTGGTCGTGAGCTTGCCCACAGCCTTCTGCTGGTAGCAAAGCTGAGGTTGAGCAGTGCTGAGCCCAGCTGCACAACCCAGCCAAAGCAGGCTCTGCACCTCTCAGCTGTGTGCTCGGGCAGCAGCGGGCCCTGGCTGCTGCTCTGCAAAGCTGGGCTCCCCAAAGGAGCTGCAGCGGCTCGCAGAGCTGAGATGAGCAAAATCAGCGAGAGAAGAGCCTGGCGAGATCTGAGCTATAGTGAGACGGCTTCGTCTCTGCTCCCTCCATGCATGGTGGCTCGCGGTCCTGTGCTGACAGAGAGGACCCGCGGTGGGACAGAGGCAGGGGTGGTGCAGGGAATCCAGCACTTGCTTGGTCGGGATGGTGGCATTTGTACTTTGTGTGCTTCCTGCTAAGAGTCACTTCCTTCCATGCTACAACGGGACTGGGAAGGTGTTTGAGTGAGTAGAGACAGTGGGTTTGAGAGGCTGCTCTGCCAAGGACTGTACAAACCAACCCTAAACCTCCGCCTTCTCAGCACATGCGGGCATGTCTGGGAGGATGAGAGAGACAAGCAAGCAGCTGCAAGCATGCGTGGGCTGGAGGTTTCTGCCCCGCTGCCTCTGGGTGTGCTGTCCTCGCTGAGACTGCCCATTGCACTAGGAATTCCCTGTGTGCTTCTGCTGTTGATAAGCACCTCGCTTGCTGCAGGGTTCTCGCCATTGCGTGGATTTAGGTACACAGCTTGGAAGAATTGCTCTGTCTTACTACTTACTTACTATCCCTCTGATGCTCCGTGGAGCGAGAGGTGAGTGCAGGCTGTAGTTAGCATGCTGTGGCATTCCGAAGCAGAGACGAGGCCCTCGCAGCGTGATGCAAAGGCCATTAATATTTTTGCAGCTTCCTTCAGTAGTTTTTGCCTGGTAAACTGCCATGAAAAGCCAGCTGGTAGTTCTTACCCGCTGTGTTGGTCAAGCCCTGCACCCTCAAAGACAGGATTAGCCTTCACCCCTGCCGTGTGTGTCTTGGATGCAATGACCTTTGCTGTGATTCGGGTTTTTGAAGGGCTGAATTAACTTGCCATGTCACTAAGGATGTGAGCATACAGGTAGATTATGGCAGGGCACGCTGATGTTTGAACTTCCAACCAGCTCATTTCCACAGGGTAGGTGATGCCTTCAAAAGTCACACCCTCAGTTCAGGGAGCTTGCCTGTCCTCCCTGTGCAATCCTAAGGAACTGAGTCTTTCTGTGCGCTTGTCCAGAGTTGCTGAGCTTTGGAGGGCTATTGCTGTGCTCCGTCTGGTTATGTCCTGCCTCAGACCGCCACCATTTCCATGCGCACGCCTGTGGTGCCACACAGAGTATCCTGCCAAGAGAGGATCCCATGTTCCTCATGTAGGGTTCACGAGTCTCCCCAAAGGCAAGCCCTGTGCCTGCCTTGCCGTGGTGGTGTGTGTTCGGAGCGAGCATCTTCTCTCACGCTGCCGTTTGGCGCTGCCAGGGGCCTCTGCGGGTGATGGGAAGGTCTCATTTCTGTCCAGTTTTGAACTGCAGTAAATTGAAATGAAAGGCGAGTCGATCCACAGCGAGTGCAGTAAGTGGTTTAATTGGGATGAATTACACGCCAGGTTTGCAGTAATCTCCATCCTGCATTGCTCAGAAGCATCATCTGCTTTGGAAATGTGACTCAGAAATGTTATTTGATTCCCCCGAGCATTTAAGAAACTATTTTTCCAGGAAGCGAAGATTCTTGGGTTTCGGTTTTCAGTTTTTTTCTTGTTGCTGTTGTTGTTTTCTCTTTATTTTATGGCAATGAGAGTCCTTTCCTGGAATTTCCTCTGAGGAGGGAGGCTTCAAGATGCTCCCTTACCAGCTGCTTCTCGCCTGGTGTCCAATGCTCCAACGTGCTCACTGCTGCCCTTTGTGGGGCAGCTCTGAGGTAGCTGGTTGGAGTTATCTGCTCTGCTTCTTCACGAGCCACAGCTGAAGCTGCCAGGATGATACTGTAGCTGCACCATCAGGTTCACCACCCGCACAGGCAGCCCAGCAGGTCTGCCTCCTCACCAGCTCCACACCAGGATTGTGCTGCTGTTCGCTGCCAGGACCTGCCTGGGTCAGCCCTTGCCGCCCTGGGATGTCCCATATCGTCACGTTGCTGCCTTACCCTTGGTGACTTTTGAGTTGGCTCACCAGGGACAGCTTCTGAAGTGTGACACCAGCCTTATAAAACCTAAGGAATATCCTCAGAGCAACGCTGTCCCTCTGTACCAGAAACCTGATGTGGTGGTGCTGCCTGTCCTGCCCTAGCCATCATCTGCTGGGCACTGTCGGGGTGTTTCCTTTGACCATGGTTTGGTTGCTCGCAGTTCATGTTGCCTTGTCTTCAGCCATTGCTGGAGGAAGCACGTTGACATTATGGATATACGTGAAGACACTGAACATCAGCACAGCTCCCTGGAGACACCAGCCCCAGCCCTGGCCGCGTTAACATGCTGTCCAACTGAATTACCACCTTTGTGACCTGGGACCCTGCCATCTCCGATCTGGCAAGAGATGCAACTTTAAGAGTTTTCCTCTGCAGTCTGGGCTTGCCCCCTGATGATAACCCCCTCTGCCACTGCCACAGGTTCAAAAAGAAGACCTTTAAAAAAAAAAAAAAAATCCATGGGACTTTTTTATGTGTCCAGTGCAAGACTGTGAGAGGTGGGAGCCCTGAGCTGTTACCCCATCTCCCTCAGCCCTGGCTCTGACCAACACCTTGCATATGTTCACACTGTTGATACCAGACCTCCCTGGTGGTGTCTGCAATTCAGGTAATCTCCAGAGATTTGGCTGTTTTCATGCTTCTCTGGAAGGTGTTTGGCAGCAAGGTGGGAAGGGGAATTCTTCCTGAAAGCGTGAGAGGGTTCCTGTAGTGGAACCTGCTCCAGAGCTGTGTCAGATCCACAGTTGGATCTCCAGAGGCTGAACTTGGTTGATCTTTGCGCTGTGCTTCCTTCTGTGGCCTTCTGAACACCACTCGGAGGTGATAAACATTTCATCTCTCTTTGGATGGGGAAGGACAGAGTTTTTTTGGTGAGCATAGTACATGTGTGAAGGCAAGGCTGCTCTGGGCATCCTCTGTCCTCCAGAGGAGCTGGGAGGATGCTCGTGGGGCCGGGGGGGAGTTTTCAGAAAATACAGACATAATTTGGGGTGAAGGTGGGGAGGGGGGAGACAGGGGCTCCATCAAGTTGTTTAAACCAAGAATCAACTCAACTTTCTGTATCTATCTTGAATTTAGAGAAGAGTGGATCTTAAATCTATGGTGTTTGTAAGAGGTGGCAGCTGCAAAGAGGATTTCATCCAGCTGGGCAGGAGGCTGCACCCTCAGAGGGTTCACCGCTGTAGAAAAGCTTTCTTAAAAAAAAACTGCTGTCTTGAAAGACAATGAAAGAAAAAAAGTGCAGTTTGCAGATATATGTTGCATGCAGGAAGAGGAAAGTGTGAAGCTGAAGGGTGGAGGAGCTGACGGCAGTGCTGCCCTCTGCTCATGGTGCCTGGGGATCGTTGAGGGTGAGACACCCAACTGTTCTTTGAGGACGCAGAGGAGGCTGAGGAGGCTTCCTAGGAACTAGTAAGAAGGGGCTGTGCTTACAGGCGTGTGCACATGCACAGCCACGTGCACGTGGAAAGAGAGATGGGCAAGATAAGTGCTGCTGTGCTGCACTGCTTGCTGTGCTGCTTTGAAAGGTTGAGGAGCAAACTGGGGCTCTTGAAAGGGCTTGTCAAAGGTGAGAATTGCGGGCAACTTCTTTGGGAGGTCCAGACAACTCCAGGCAACTTCTGTGCTGAGGACCAGACTGGAGGTGCTGTGCTAAGAGCTTTGAGTGTCTGTTCAGCCCATGCCATCAGCGGTGACGGGAGAGGACTAGGAGGCTGCCGTGATGGTCACTAGTTGCCTGAATGCGGTGAGCTCATCTACAGTGCACCATCCCTAGAAGCTGCCCACTGTCCTCAAGACATCTGGCAGGAGTCTTCCAGGGCTGAGGCAACCATACCATGCTTGCTTTCCAGCATACCCAGGGAAACTCAGTGCTGTAGGCATGCCTGGGTTTGTCGTCATGTAATAGGTGGTAACCCAGCTCTTCAGAAGACTAAAACCACTTTATCCATGCCCTTCTCCATCTTCATGGGGATTGAAAGCTATTCACTGAACTTCCCTTTTATTTTCCCTTTGTCTTAGTGGACATTCGTGAAATCAAAGAGATTCGTCCAGGAAAAAACTCACGTGATTTTGACCGGTACCAGGAGGATCCGTGTTTCCGACTGGACCAGTCCCACTGCTTCGTTGTCCTCTATGGCACAGAATTCCGGCTGAAGACCCTCAGCTTGCAAGGTAAAGCACTTGTGGTTCCAGGGCTGTGCCAGGGCAGGGTTGGGCAGGCACATCATCACTACAGGACCCAAATTTCCAGTGCATCCTTCCACAAAGGAGCAGGGACGTATCCCTCGGCAGATGCCGTTTTCACCACACTGCGGAGGTGTCTTTGGAAGAAGGTGACACCGATTCCCTGAAGGGTACATGTTCAACTCCTAGTTAAGTCAGTTTATTCACCCAGTAAACCCAAAAGCTGAGTGAACTGAAGCCCCTGTGTGCTTGAAATCAAGTGTTTTCTCTCAGCTTGGTGTGTTGGCGTTCACCAGCTGCGTTGTGTAACCGGCCCTGCGCACAAAGTGGTAAAATCTCCCTTGCTTTTGCTTTGCAGTTCTGAGCAAGAAAAGGCTGCCAGTGCCAAATGGTAACTCATGAAGCCTTGGTACCTCTGAGGTGTTGATCTTGGCTCTCCTCAACACTGTGTCTGTTGACTTATGCTGGACTTGGAGCACCCAGTCTTATGCTTTGCTATTGAAAGAGGGGAAGTTCATGCTGTTGAATCTCCTCCGATGGAGGACAGGCTCATAATCACCGGCTGCAGTTCAGCTGGCAGACAATACGTATTTCTAACGGTGACATGCAATGGCAAGGGGTCCAGCGAGCCAGAGAAGGGAGCAGGAGCTTGGCAGGGAGAAGAGCCAGCCAGAGCATCTACTCAGGAGGGAGCTGTTGTCAGAAAGAGGACGAAGGAAGGAACAGGAGATATAAGATGCTGAGGATAGTCCCAAGAGGTGTGTGTTGATGATCAGCTTCTACATCCCTTCTTCTCATTTCTCCTGTGCGCTTTCCACAGCCACTTCTGAGGATGAAGTCAATATGTGGATCAAGGGGCTGAACTGGCTGGTGGCAGACACTCTAAGGGCTGCCACCCCCCTGCAGATTGAAAGGTGAGGAACTTGTCCTTGTCCTGCACTTGTTTTCTACCCCACCGCTCCTTCTGTCTGGGTTTTTTTTGACAGAAAAAGGTGAGCACAGCGACAACATCTAATTCCCTCTCTAAGCCGTGCTGTCCTGGCAGTCCTGCCTCTGCACTTGAGAGCCTTCAACTTGTTGCCCCGCGATGCTGCATCTCCTGTGGCCAGAGTCTGACCTCCTGCAGGCAGGGAACAGGAGCTTTACCACAAAACAAGGGTTTATGTGTGCACTGCCTCTGCTATCTGTAGCAATTCAGGGCAGAGGCCTACAGAAGAGAAAACCTTTGATTTTTTTTTCCTCTTTATCACTTTCAGGCAGAGACAGTTTTAAAGGGCGGGCAGGTTGCCTGTGTGAAAATAGCATCAGCTGCCTGTGGAAGGGGAGCAGAGCACAGTGGGAAGGAGGAGGGCTGTGGGGGTGGGCAGCGTGACATTGAGCATCTTCCAGAGACGGGAACAAACCAAATGGGCTTGTCATTGAGGAGCTGGGGCTGAGCGTGTGTGTCTTTGTGCCTTCCCATCCAGGTGGCTGCGGAAGCAGTTCTACTCGCTGGATCGCAACCGGGAAGACAGGTAAGAGGAGAGGAAGCCCTTGCTTGTGTCCACATTCACAGAAGGGTTTGAGCTGGAAAGGTTTACCTTTGACTTGAAGCTCCAGACTTTGCTTTGGATTTTTTGTTGAGTTCTTTAGGTTTTGAGTTGTAATTTCCAAAGAACCTTAATCCAAGTCCCAGTACTTTTCTGGCTGGTTTTCACAGAATTTAAAAAGCATCAAAAAACTGTCTGGTTTCCCTGACCTATTTCCCATCTGTTTAGACCCAGCAACATCTTGAGAGCCCATAGCCATGAAACACCTTCACCTCCAGCTGGTATCACTCAAGGAAGCAGACACCAAAGAGCCGACAAGCGGCTGAGGCCACCCCATCAGGGCCGGGCTGAGATACGTTTGTTACTCTCAACCCTCTTTGGTTTATTCTTCTCCTCTGAGGTCCATGAGACCATGGATCATCCCACTGCTTAGCTTCTAGGCTGATGGGATGCAGCAGGACCACTACCTGTGGGGTTCTTGGGTGAATGCTTAGCAGGTGAAGTGTCATACTTGAACCCATCGTGAGAAGATAAGGGAAGAGAATTGGGTCATGAGGAGAAAAGGGAAGGGAGTTCCACCACACTCTGCTTTCTCCGGTTGCACACCAGCTGCCAGTCTCCCCTTCCTGAGGTGCTACCATTTGCCTCCTTTCATCCCTGGGACAAGCTTTTCCCCAGTGATGTTAACGGAGCCCGTTAACCTTTCAGCGTTGATTTCCATGTTCCTGTGCTCCCCTGGAGTAGGAGGATTCCTCAGAGCAGGGCAGCGCTGAAGACATTGCTCACGTGTCAGCTCCTGCACCCAGGCTGTGGTGGAGCTCCTGGGCCCCATCTGCACCCTTTATGTGCCCAGAGCTCACTGCCGAGCACTGGGCAGATCCCTGGGCTCCAGAACATCCTGGTCTCTGCCAGTGCCATTGATCTCCCATTGCTGCTGATTTCTACCCTGAGCCCTGGAGTACTTCTAATCCTTGCAGCAAGCTCCTGCCTAGAGGCTTACCCACAACCTGGCTCTTTGTGCTGGGGCCACCCTGCTTTGGTTCCTGCTGCTGTGTCCCTCCCTCCCAGTGACAGCCGGGACAGGCAGATGGCCCCACTACTGGGCAGCTAGGGGTTAAATTCAACCTGTCCTCATCTGGGAGCTGAGTAGGGAATCTGGTGTATTGGAGAAATCCCAATGCATTGGGAATTTTTACCTTTGCGATGGTTTAGATGGTGGTGTGATGAGAGCACCGCTGGGCACATGGGGATTTTGCGAAGGAGGGATAAACCCTCGTGGAGGCAGAGAGGGAAAGAGAGGGGCCTTTAAGCTGTTGCAGCTGCTCCGCATATGCCACGCACCTTTCAAATCCAGGCTTGAGTTTTTTATGTGGTGTACTGGTTTTCAGTGGTGACTGGGCATAATATATCCTAGTTCAGCAGTGGAGAGCACTGAGGCAGGTGCTGGGGTGCCTGTGTGGGGTTTGGAGCATGAATGCAGGAGAAATGGAAAAAATGGTCCTTTTTATCATCTGATTATGTGGTAAAACAGGTGAAATTACATCCCAACAGCTCTAAAGAGATTGAAAGTGTAGATTTGTCTGCCTGAGGCTTGTTCAGCAGAGCTCTAAACCAGCCTGTTGCGTCTCCCCTTTTCTTTTTCTCATCATCTTTCTATTAATTTTCAGAAATAAGCAAGCGATATACAGTATTTTCCTGTCAGTCAAGGGAAAGGGCTTCAATTTCTTGATTAGGTGAGATGCTCCTTCAGCCCAGGCAGTGAAAAGAGCAAACTGGAAATAGAGAAGGAACGCGGAAAGATTTTTGTCTCTCTCCTTTTTACAAGCCTCCGTGCGTTTTCTGCAAAGCAGAGACAGCGGTTCTGGGCCATAGACATCTCTTGGATGAAATCTTTGCCTTTATGGGACGTTTCAGCCTTAACTTTGGTGTCACTGAGCTCTTTGCTTTTGCAAAATGGGTTTGAAAAGGGACTAGTGAGTTGTGTTGTTGGTCCTTTCCAGATCGGACAGGCTTTTGGCAGCTGAAGAAATCATTCCCGGCGTTGGTGTACCCCACGCGCCAGCCTCCCGCGCCGGAGTCCCCTCCTCTCTGCCTTCCCCCGGCCGGCTGCCTGTGCATACCTTCCAGCAGGCCAGCAGATGTTAGCTGTTTTCACTGGCTGCTGGGCCTTTGAGTATTTGTTTTTCCAAGGGAGGTTAGGTGGAAAAAGGAGGATAACAGGACGCTGGTGTTTTGTTTTTTTTTTCCCTAACTGCTGCAGAGGAGAGTGTTTCACCTCTGGCTGGGAGAGCTGCCTGTGACTGGGAGCAGAGTTACAGCGCTGGGGGATGTTTTCATCCCCGGTGAGAGGGCTGGATCTGTCCCTTGGCCTGTTTGTCTCAAGCCTGGAAAAAACTTCCGTAGAAGAAATTAGTTTATTTATTTGGTTTTTACTTTCTAGTCTCAAAATAGTACCAAGCTGTTTATCCAAAGGTCTCCAGCACTTTAACATTAGTAATAACACACAGTAAATAAAATCCTTCCATGCCTCGACCTCCTGCTGGAGAAGGGAGGGAAAGTCACAGCTTTCACAGGGTTTGCTCTCGTGTCTCCTGGTGCTGTGGTCCAGCACCAACCTGTGAGGTGGGTCCAGTATCACCAGAGCTGGACACTGGCTCCAGCAGGTCTCCAGCCTGATGCCCACTGCCGGTCCTGCTGCTCAGCCCCTCCTGCTCTTTTTGCAAGAGCTTTTTTTAAGTCTTAGCCTCTCTGGGTGGCTCTGGGGACTCTGGGGGTCCCATAAGAGTTGCTGCATCCTGCAGTCCTTGATGTGTGAAGGCATCTCTCATGAGTCTCCATTGTGCTTCTGGTTCACTCTCCCCCACATCACCCCAATTCCCTGTTGCCCTGTTGTCCCAAAGCTGGGACTCTGCTACCCTGGGGGTTGCACAGCACGTTCCACCCTGCACGTGCCCATGGAAACTGAGTGTACTGGAGAGAAGGGGAAGGTGTGTGTCCCCAGGAACACTCTGAGACCCTGAGGACCCTTTTTTTGCCATGGGGTGGAGGTACAGGAGTGAGATACTAAATCTGCTGCTGTGCTGAGAGCGTGTTCCTGGCTCTGTAGCTCATACAACTGGGCGAGAAGGGATGGCTGGTGCCATTTGCCAGCTTTTTGGGGTTTTTTCCTGTCCCACCAGTGAGTGGCAGGATACTGCCTGCACCGACAGCCGGGTGCTGGCCTTGGGCACAGCACGGGAGCTGGGCCAGATCCTACTCTGGCCCCACAGCTCTGAGCCCAGAAACAAGGGCTCTCTGTGTTCCACCGGCTGTGGCAGCCCTCGTCTCTGCAGCGCCTGACACCAGCCAGCTTCTCCCTCTCCTTGGGTCTCTCTTCATCCCTTCTCCATCCTGCATCCCTTGAGATCACCCTGATTCCACGGGAGCGTGTAAAGAGATGCAGTTCACGCTGCCCCTCCATGTCGCTGCAAGTTGGCAGCATGACCCCTGCACAGGACATCTTCCCTGGAATACTTTTCTGTGCACCCCAAAGCTGTGAATGTTGCCATGGTCAGACCTGCCCTACACTTTGTGGGATGGGGAAGCATCCTGTAGGGTCCTGGGCTCCCACTCACTCAGTGCAGGGCAAAAGCAGCATCTGTGATTGCTGGGGTGGACTCAGAGCTTGCTTTTAAGGCAGGAGCTGCCAGAAAATGATTGCACGCAGACTTCTTGGCTTCTTAAGTCCTGCAGATGAGCAACATCCACATTTTTCCTTGCTCAAGGGCCATTGCCCCATGTCGGGGGCGATGCCAGAGCGGGCAGGGGCAGCCCAGGGCTCCTTGCTGCCTGTCTGTGCCTGCCTGGGTACGGGATCCTGCTTGAGGTTGGCACTGGAGGTGTCCTTGGTCTGAGAACTGGCATATTTGGTGCAATGGGCCTCGGGGGAGGATGGCCACACCAGGTGCCCAGTGCCAGCGGGGTGCGTGGCAGCAGCTGGGGGACCGCAACTGGACACAGTGTGGCAGCGCCGTGCCTGTGGCTAGGCAGTGAAAATTACCTTTTTCCTCTCTTTAGGGTAAAATTAGCTGGGTCCAAACCACCTGCAAAGCCTGCCCTCCTCCAGCTCCTTCTGCAGGCCAGGGAGAGGGTTTCTGAAGGGATTTGGCCATGCAGCATCCGTATTGGGGCACAGATACTTGAAAAATACTTCTCCCTGGTTGTTCCCATAAAGCAGTAGGTGGTGTGTGTCCACTGGGGCATTGGCTCCAGTGGGCTGAGGGTGCTGGGACTCACCCTCCAGCATTAGGAGCTTGCAGGAGCGGTGTTTGCAGTTCCCACTGGGATGCAGGCACCTCTCTCTGCTCCCTATGTGCAGCGTACACACAGAGTTCTTCTGTTCTGCCTTTGGTCCCAACCCCGGCGTCCTGCTGGGGTCACGTGTCTGTCCTTGTGCATTGGAGCTGATGCCCCTTTGGGCACGAGCACTCGGGGCATGTGGTGTCCCACTCCCAGGGGTGAGATCCCTCCATCCCAGACCTCCTGAATGTCTTTCCCCTCTTTCCCTTGCCGAGCCAGGATCTCCGCCAAGGATCTGAAGAACATGTTGTCTCAGGTCAACTACCGGGTCCCCAACATGAGGTTTCTGCGGGAGAGACTCACGGTGAGTGTCTGACCCTCCGCTCTCCCGTTTCGCGCTGGGGACCCTCGGCAGCCTGTTGCCTGCCTTTGAGCAAAACCTGGTGGTGGTTAAACTCCCGTGGCACGTTTGCATATTGCAGAGGCTCCCAGCCTTTACTGGGAGGGCCCCCACCCACGGTGGTGACTGAAGAGGTGCCAGCTCCCGCTGGGTGCCGCACCCTGGCCCATTTGTGGCCAGCACCCTCTCTTTGCCCCACCCTGCCTCCCCCACTCCCCACATTGCTCCTGGCTCTGGTCGTGGGCTTTGTGCTGATGAGGCAGAGCGCAGGAGGACACGCAGCGAGGCCACCATCGTGGGTCCTGTGTCCTAGGTCCTGCATCCCACTGCCACTGGGTGCCAGGCGGCCAGCTCTGCCAGCGTCACTGCAGCCCCAGGAATGAAGAGTCATCTCTTGGTGACCAGCCGTTTCCACCAGCACTGAGCTTTAGGGCCACAGAGCAGTGGAATATCCAAAGGAGGGCCACAGGCTTTGGGTCTTGCAGTTTCCAGACACTTCAGATGCTCTCTGCAAACAAAAAACCTGAAATGATCCTTTTGTAACTGTTGAGCAAGCGATAATGCCGTTTAGTCAGCCCTGTGATGCCTTTAGGCAGGATGTGCTTGGGAGATAACGTAACATGGTTTAGGATGTGCCGGTGTCCTGGGCACTACAGGGTCCCAGCAGAGATGGGCAGAGGTAGGAGGCAAGGTCTGGCCAGTCTTTGGCCTTTTCCTCCTCCTTTTGCCTGGGAATCCTGGTAGGAGGAGACACCCCTTGGGCCATGCAGAGTTGACCTCTGGGGTTTTCTTTTGCCACAGGACGTGGAGCAGAGGAACGGGGATATCACATATGGGCAGTTTGCACAGCTCTACCGCAGCCTGATGTTCAGTGCCCAGAAAATGGTAAGAACTGAATTCTCCAGGGCCACGAAGGGGAGATAGAGACCATATTTGTTACTGGGCATTGCCTTTTCATTACCCTTTTAACCCTGCTACCCTCAGCTAATAGCTCTTGTCTCGTACCCCTGGGCCAGGGAGGACAGGAGGGAAAGAAGTTATTTCTTTATTCTGGTTAGCATGGGGCTGCTTTCTCACAATGTTGGTGAGATTGAGTGGGTTTGAAGGGATTCAGAGCAGCCTTGTGGAGAAGGACTTGGGGGTGCTGGTACCAATGGCATCCTGGGCTGCATCCCCAGCAGCGTGGGCAGCAGGGCGAGGGAGGGGATTCTGCCCCACTACTCCACTCTGATGAGACCTCCTCCTGCAGTGCTGGGTCCGGCTCTGGAGTTCACTGCACAGGAGAGGTGTGGACCTGTTGGAGCGGGGCTAGAGGAGGCCACAGATGTGATCATAGGGCTAGAATCCTTGTGCTTTGAGGCCAGGCTGAGAGACTTGGGGTCATTAAGCCTGGAGAGGAAAAGGCTCTGGGAAGACCCTATTGTGGCTTCTCAGTACTTAAAGGGGGCCTATAAGAAAGATGGGGAGGGGCTTTTTAGCAGGGCCTGTTGTGGCAAGACATGGGGTGATGAGTTTAAACTAAAAGCGGGGAGATTTAAACTGGATGTAAGGAAGAAATTTTTGAGGCTGAGGGTGGTGAGACAGTAGCCCAGGTTGCCCAGAGAGGTGGTAGAAGCCCCATCCCTGGAAACATTCTAGGTGAGGTTGGATGGGGCTTTGAGTAACCTGCTCTAGTTGAAGCTGTCCCTGCTCACTGCAGGAGGATTGGACTAGATGACCTGTAAGAGTCCTTTCCAACCCAAACCATTCTATGATTCAGTGATTCAAGTGCTTGTTCTTCTTTTACAGATGGACGTCCCATTCCTGGAAAGGTGAATAATTCTCTGTATTTGCTGGGAAAGGGATGTTTATCTTTTGCTCTGTAACGTGTTTTGGTGCCTGCAACAGCGTGGTAGTGGGGAGGAATGCTGCTCATCTCTTGCTTGTCACTGTACTGCTTGCATTTTGAATCGGCATCTGTGCTGTAGACACTTCAGCTTGGGTCAGGAAGGGCTCTCTTCCTCCCAGACGCCCCACTGAGATCCAGCTTGGGTCATCTGCCTTCAAAAATGGTCAGTTGGTTTCTGTGAAGTAATCAAACCTTGAGCTGTCTCCCAGAAGTTGTCCTCGTGGTTGGTGCTGGTTGGTCCCAATGCCAGGGACTGTGCAGGCAGTGCCTGTGGTGCCTTTGCCAGCTGTGCCTGCCCTGTGCCCATCTCAGATGTGGTAAAAAGAGCTCGAATTTACACATGGAAGCTAAAGAGTGAAAGATTTGTTAACTTGTCCTGGTAATTCCCCATGGTTTCCTCTCTTTTTTTCCCCTATACCCATAGAAAAGAGAGTTGGCAGGGACCTTAGTGGACCGTCTGGTTCATCCCCCTGCCCAGGGCAGCCAGCACTGCCCGGTCCATTTCTGGATTTTCTGGTGTTAATCCTGCCCCTTGACTGCCTATTGTGGTTTGGTGTGCTGGTGGACAAGGGTTTTGAGATAATCAGCTACAGGCAGTTCCTCCTTCCTTCACTCCTTGCCCTTGTCTCTCTGAGTCCACATGGCTCTGGATACCTGCAGCTCTGGCCTGTCTGCAGTCGCCCCTTAACTGCCCTGCACGTATTGAGTTCTTCTCACTTCTATACAAGCCACATCTTTTTTTATTATTTTTTTTTTTTTGTACAAATCGGGCCCTCTGATGACTTTTGCTGCCCTTCACCAGAGTTTCGTGTTGTCATGCCCATGGCAGCGTGACTCCTGGACTGTTCCTGGAACAGTCCCTGGCTCTGAGATGTGGATGTGTAACCTCAGCTGCTGTCTGTTGGCTGTCATGTCCTCCTTGGCTTGCTCTGCTCATCCCATTCTGCTCTTGCAGCACTGCTTGCTTGGGGCACATCTTGCCGGTTGCAGATGACATTTCACATGGTGCCAGTAACAGTTGGTTGTGATGTGCTGCGTTGAGTGACCGAAGATTCTCTCTCTGTTTTTCAGGGGTGGAGAAAGGTCTGAGCACTTCAGGGTGTCACTGCTGGAGCTGCAGAAGTTCTTGCTGGAGTACCAGAGGGTGAGCTTGACGCAGGTCCAAGGGAGGGACGAGGGAGTAGGCACCAGTGTCGATAGGGATCCAGTACTCCAACAGTGCCCTTGCTGTGGAGCTGGGTTGAATTGGTCATGGGGTGCTCTGCCTGGCACGGCCACAACCTGAGCACGTTCTTCCTGGAGCAGGAGGTGATGCAGAGGAAGTGCTGGTGAGGATAAATGTGGCCTCAGCCAGGCAGGCTGGTCAGAAAATGGACCAATTGCAGAAGATCTGAGAGGAGTGGAGGTCCCGGGAGACAGGAACTGCTCAGTGGAGATTTACCCGGTCCCTGTGATCTCAGCTGGAGCTGAAGATTTACAGCAGCATGATGGTCCATGCTGTCTGCTCAGGAGTCTCAGCAGCTCCTGAGGAGCAGCTGATCAACTCGATTGCTGACCTTTCAGTTTAAAAGTGGTCTTAGGTCCTTCAGCAAGCACACCATGCAAGCTCAGACACGCACACAAGTGCAAGCAGCACATTTGCTGACTGTGCAAACCCTTTATTTCAACTCTTGCTGGCCTTGTCTTGTTACTGGTCTCCTTCCCCAAGAGGACAGGGGTGGCTCGCTAAAGCACTGCTCTGCTTTGTGTGAGAGCGTGGGGTCTCCTGCTCTGCATTGTCTTCCCGGTCTCCCACCACAGCCTCCCTGCCCATGCTCTGCAGTGAGCAGAGAGTTAACCAGCAGCCTAATGAAAGACACCCAGGGAGAGAGAGAAGCAGAAGGAAGCTGAGTTGGCTTCTGCTGCCAAAGGAGGAGGGATGGCAGATGTGTGCAAAGGAGCTATCAGAGAGGAAAATGTGTGGCACTGAGGAGATGACCACTTGGAACCAGGGAGACCTCTGCAGTTGTGTGCTCTCCAGCATTTGGGCTGACAGTTGAATTTCTGGCAGAGATGGTGTGGCATTAAAAACTGTTTCTGGTTGGATGAGCTGCATGTAGTTTTGAATAGTACTTTCTGAAATGGTTTCTTTTTTTATGTCTCTCTTGGGGTTTGCAGGAGCTCTGGGCTGCAGATATCCTTCAGGTACAGGAATTCATGTTCAGCTTTCTGAGAGACCCTTTGAGGGAGATCGATGAGCCTTATTTCTCCCTGGATGAAGTAAGACACCTTGAACGGTAGCATGTGTGGAGTGGGTTGGAGTAGGGTGTGACATCCCTGGTGTGATGTGTGCCGTGGTGTGACAGCTCGGCCGCCTGTGTCTTCACTGTGGGGTGGCTGTGCTTAAAGGATCCCAGCTCCTGTAAACTCCATTGCTATAAGTAGTGGGTCACCGTGTTGCACGAGAGCTGGTTGGTGAACGGAATGACTCCTGGGCTCTCTTGTGCTGGATGCCTGCAGCTGGGAGTGCTCATCAGGCAGTTCATTTAGGGGAGGAAAGGGGCTGTGTTTGGCTTAATGCCCCTTTGGGGCATGTAAGGATCTTTCCAAAGCAAGAGATGAAAACAAAAGAATAAAACCAACTAGAGGTGACCATGTCACTGGCACTCTGGGTAGACTCCCCTGCAGAGGTCCCTTGACCCATATGGCCTTAGTGAGCTGTTGCCAGCTGCCTGAGCCGCAAAATGAAATGCAGAGCAATGCGTTTGTCTCCAGCTGGGTCAGAGCATTTGTGCACAGGTGTCTGGCACAGCTCAGAGGAGAGGTGGCAATGCCTAAGCTGTGGTTACTTGAGCATGCCGGGTCAGGTAGCTGTGTGCTGTCCTGGTTGCCTCTGGTCAGGCTGTGCTGAGCTTAGAAAATAGCTCCAAGCTCCATAGTTGCTGACCCAGAGGGTGAGATGTGTGTGAAGCTGAACCACAGCACCCAGCTCCTCTGCATCATTAACGTGCTTCTGTTTCTTCCTGAGCAGTTTCTCACCTTCCTGTTTTCCAAAGAGAACAGCATCTGGAACTCACAGCTGGACATGGTTTGTCCAGAGAACATGAACAACCCTCTCTCCCATTACTGGATCTCCTCCTCACACAACACGTAAGGACTAGGGGATGACACTCTACCCATCTGATCCCAGCATCCTCTTCCCCTGTGCCAGGGTGGGATTCCTCTGATATTGCCCAGTCATAGAATCGTAGACTGTTTTGGTTTGGAAGGGACCTTTCAAGGTCATCTAGTCCAACCTGCCTGTGGAGAGCAGGGACATCTGCAACTAGAGCAGGTTGCTCAGAGTCCTGTCCAACCTGACCTGAAATGTTTCCAGGAGTGGGGCATCTACCCATGGTTAGATTGGTCAAGCAGACTTTTCCAAACTGGGGTCAGTACATCAGAAACTGTTCTGTTGGTGTCCCAGTTCTTCCTCCATCATTTATACATCAATGTTTTTCTCAGGTGTTGTCAGCAACACACTTGCACAGACTCTGCTTTCAGGTCCCGGGCTGTCACTCTGGTGATTTCTTACCATGAGCAATGTCATCTTCCACTGCCTCTAAGGACAGATGTGATGTAAACCTGGCAGGCTGAAATTGGCCATCTTCCTCTTCTGCTGCTAGGAGAATCTTGCAGGAAATGCTTTCGTTGCAGACAGGCTCTGTTTGTGCTCCCGGTTCATGGGATGCAGAGGTAGCACCTTAGCCCAAATTAAAAGAAGGGTCTGTTCTCCCAAGAGACAAGCAATAGGACAAGGGAAATGGCCTCGAGTTGCACCAGGGGACGTTTAGGTTGGACGTGAGGAAAACTTTCTTCCCCTAAAGGGCTGCCTGTACCAGGCTGCCCAGGACAGTGGTGGAGTCCCCATCCCTGGAGGAGTTTGAAAGCTACGAAGATGTGCTGAGGGAAATGGTTTAGTGGTGACCTGACAGTGCTGAATTAACACTTGGACTTGATGATCTTGAAGGTCTCTTCCAACCAAAATGATTCTATGACCTAGAGCTTAAGCCAACTGAGCAGGCTGGAGGGCAGGCAGCAAGCTCCTGTCTGCCTGCAAGAGCTGGTCTAACCCTGTTCCCGATCTGCTTCTGGTGTGTACAGGGGGCACTTTGTGGCACCAACACTGATACTGCTCTTTGAGTCTTATCTCAGAGCCAGCATCAAGGACCTCAGAACAGTGCTTGTAGCAGGGCCAGGGTTGAACTCCTCCCCTGGGAAATATGGCAGCTCTGGGGGAAGGTTTCTCTTGCCATTCCTTCCATCACAGAGGCAGGTCCGTGATGTCCCAGCAGACATCTGCACCTACAATGAGCGTGTTGCTTTGCTGATGTCTTCTCTCACATGAAAGGTACCTGACGGGGGATCAGTTCTCGAGCGAGTCCTCACTGGAGGCGTACGCCCGCTGCTTGCGCATGGGATGCCGCTGTATCGAACGTGAGTACCCAGAGCTGGCACTTCTCTCTCTGTCATCACGATAGCTTGCGGTGGTTGGGGAAGGCTTTGCGTGGAAGGTAGGGCTGAAGGTTGATGTGCCAGTGGTACATCTGTCACATCACATGGTACATGTCACCATGATGTGCTGAAAGGGCTGAAGTCATTTGCTCTGTGGGACTGGGTGGTACATGCCGGTGCTTTTGGTCCCCCAGAAAGACCGGAACTTTCACCTTGCTCCTTTAGTACCATCTAACGTGGTTCCCAGCAGCTATGTCATGTACAGTCTATCTCATGTCCACATCCTGCCCATATTCCAGCCTTTGGGCTAAGCTTCCTCTGTGGGTCTCTTTCAGTGGATTGCTGGGACGGTCCCGATGGCATGCCAGTCATCTACCATGGACATACCTTAACCACCAAGATCAAGTTCTCTGACGTCTTGGTCACTATCAAGGAGCATGCCTTTGTTACCTCTGAGTGAGTACAGCAGGGACCTGGGCTTCAACCAGTAGAGCTGCCAGGAAGGTGGAGAGTGGGCAGAGCTGGGGCTGTAGCAAAGTGAAGCACACCTTTATCCAGAGCTCTGGCACAAAGCCGTGTGCCTGGGATTCGGTGGGAAGAAAGCGTGTCGTGTCTCTCTGCCAAAGAGAGATTTCTCCCAGAAAAAGTTGTGGGAGGGAAGGCTTTGGGTAAACCCCAGTAGTTTGCCAGTCCTTCTCTGCTCACCGCCAGCAGCGATGAGGATGCCTTGCTGTAGGGTGGTGCCATTGAACGCTCATGACAGCACAGATCGCTGTGGTTGCAAACTGCTCTTTGAAGGCACAGAGGCCAGGTTTTGAAGTAGAGCTCAGAAGGTGTGGGTTCCTCCAGACACTGTGCTGGTTCTGACAGCTCTTTTCCTTCTCCCAGTTTCCCTGTCATTCTGTCCATTGAGGACCACTGCAGCATTGCTCAACAGAGGAACATGGCTCAGAATTTCAAGAAGGTCTTTGGGGACATGCTCTTGACCAAGCCAGTAGATATTTCTGCTGACGGCCTTCCCTCTCCAAACCAGCTCAAGAGGAAGATCCTCATCAAGGTGAACTCCTTTCCCCAGCAAGGCTCCTAGGTGGAGAGAATGGGGACAGATGGGATGAAGGTGTGGGACCAGGGGGAGTCCTTTACCTCTGGAAGGGCTTGACAGTGCCTGGGGTGGAAGTGAAAACTTGATCCTAAAAGCAAATGGAAACAAAGAGCTCTCTCACTTCAGGGGAGTTTCCAGGAAATAAGCTCAGCAGGTGGGTGCTTCCTTTCTTTGGAGCTTGGGGGATGTTGGTATTTCTGCTGCTGAAATCACCTCTGACAAGGGTGGGACTTTAGTGACATTTGATGATCTCTGTGGCATGGGTCTTACCTTGGTCCTTTTAGTGTGGAGGAACTCAGTGCAGTCCAGAGTTTTGGGTCTGTTCACAAAGAAATCCATGATGCTTTTTGGGTGCCTGCTCCCCTCAAGGTGCGTGACCCACTGTCTCATCCCACAGCATAAGAAGCTGGCAGAGGGCAGTGCTTACGAAGAGCTACCCACATCCATAATGTATTCAGAGAATGACATCAGCAACTCCATCAAGAACGGGATCCTCTACCTGGAAGACCCCATCAATCATGTACGTGTCTCTGCTACTGTCACCCTAGTCCCACACTGTGGGCTCCATAAATGACAGGGTAACTCTGTAAGGCTCTCTTGACTAGGGCTGTGGTCATCCCACTGTACTTGGCACTGGTGAGGCCACACCTCAAATCCTGGGTTCAGTTTTGGGCCCCTCACTCCAAGAAGAACATTGAGGGGCTAGAGCGTGTCCAGAGAAGGGCAACGAGGCTGGTGAGCACAAGTCTTGTGAGGAGCAGCTGAGGGACCTGGGGTTGTTGAGCCTGGAGCAAGGAGGCTCAGGGAAGACCTCACTCTCTACAGCTCCCTGAAAGGAGATGGGAGCCAGGTGGGGTTGGTCTCTTCTCCCAAGGAACAAGCGATAGGACAAGAGGAAATGACGTCAAGTTTTGCCAAAGGAGGTTTAGGTTGGATATTTGGAAAAATTTCTTCCCTGAAAGGGTTGTCAAAGCCTGAGCCGGGCAGCCCAGGGCAGTGGTGGAATCCCCATCCCTGGAGGGATTTAAAAGCCATGTAGATATGATGGGACATGATTTAGTGGTGACCTGGTAGTGCTGGGTTAACGTTTGGACTTGATGGTCTTAGAGGTCTCTTCCAACGTAAATGATTTCATGATTCTAGGGTGCTATGTGGTGCTGGAAGGAAGAGCTGTGGCACAAAGGATCCGAGGAGCCACTGCTCTGTCCTC
Organism: Momotus momota; assembly: GCA_028565915.1. NCBI lineage: Eukaryota > Metazoa > Chordata > Aves > Coraciiformes > Momotidae > Momotus > Momotus momota. The sequence goes on from JAOXNV010023537.1 coordinate 62,882, forward strand.
TTTCTCAGGAGTCTCTGGAGGCTGGGGGAGTTTCTATGCTGGCTCTCTCCTGTGCTCTTCCCTAGGCATCTCCTGCTGGCCCTTGTTAGAGGAGAAGGCTGAGCTAGAGGGAGCTCTGGGCTGAGGCACTGCAGCTGCTCTTGTGTAATCCCTGTAGCCTGTTGTCTCTTGCTGCAGTAAGTTCTAGCGGTGGCCTGCGTTTCTAGATCTGCCTGTCTCTGACCAAGTGCCTGCACACCTAACACACCCAGATGAACGTTCTGCTTTGTAAAGCTCCGAGCAGTCATTTTACTGTGTGCATTTACTTCTACACAGCCCACTTCTTCAGCTGCTTTGCTTCGCTGAGGATCTGTCAGACAAAGTCACATTTGAACCAAACAGATTTTTTGGAAAACAGGAAAGTGCGATGGCAAAGCCACATAACCACCTCTGAGGTCCTCATCTCTGATAGCCCCCGTGTGGAATCCAGACGGTGTTTTCTTTTTGCTTCGATTTCCTCTTCATTTGGTCATCTCCTTTTAATACATGCTGAGGTGTTCACAGCATGGTCTGCAGTCACGTTGTGTGTAAGACCTATCACGTGCTGGGTTTTTGCAGTAGATAAATCCATGCTTCAGATCTGGGGGATGTCTTGGAAGCTCCTGTGACTCCACTGAAATCGGTGTTGTCGGTGACTGTCCTTTGCAAACCTGATCACCCCTCACTGCTTGTGCTGATTGTGGAGAGATGATCCCACAATGGGTGGTGGGCCAGCTTGATGCTTCCTCAGGGGGTCTCTTTGCCCAGAGTTTGTTTCTTTGCAGGAGTGGAACCCTCATTACTTTGTCCTGACCAGCAGCAAGATCTATTACTCTGGAGAGACAACCAGTGACCAAGGAAACGAGGATGAAGAAGAGCAGAAGGAGGTGAGGGCTCCCTTGTGTGATGGTGAGTTGTTCCCATAGAGAAAGGACTTGACTGCCCAAGGGGCTGAGCTTCTCCACTGCCAGCTGATTTCAGGGACAAGTGAAATCAGTAGTGGGAAGGGTGGGAGCTGCTTCAGAATCTCTCTGGTGCTGGTTGGAAGACCCCTGAGCAGGGCAGACTCTGGCACCACAAGCCTGCCCTCAGTAACCCAAGATGGTGGGTTTTCTCTCTGCCAGGTGAACAACAGCACTGAGCTTCACTCCACAGAGAAGTGGTTTCATGGCAAGCTGGGAGCGGGACGTGATGGGCGGCACATCGCAGAGCGGCTGCTGACCGAGTATTGCATTGAGACAGGGGCCCCCGACGGCTCCTTCCTCGTCAGAGAGAGCGAGACCTTTGTCGGAGACTACACCCTGTCCTTCTGGTGAGGGCCACAGGCTCTGGCCTGCTGCTTGGTGTCGCTCTTGGGGTAGTCCTCATCTTGACGCCATCTTCAGTGCTGGGGTCCCATTACCCCCGTGGTCTGCGAGCAAGTTTCTCCCCTTTTTCTGTGCCCCAGCATCACGTCAACTCACTGTCCCAGTGCAGAAGGGTCAAGTCTCTTGGGACCCTCGCTCAATGGGTCTCCTGTGGGGGCAGGAATACTGTGTCCAGGCTGGAGATGTGCTTGAGGCAGGTGCGAAATCTCCATAGAAAATCCCAGTTTACCTTCTCCCTCTTCTGCAGGCGCAATGGGAAGGTGCAGCACTGCCGGATCCACTCACGGCAGGATGCGGGCAGCCCCAAGTTCTTCCTGACAGACAACCTGGTGTTCGACAGCCTCTACGACCTCATCACCCACTACCAGGAGGTGCCTCTGAGGTGCAATGAGTTTGAGATGAGGCTGACGGAGCCAGTGCCACAGACCAACGCCCATGAGAGCAAAGAGTGAGTGTGTGTTTGGGCAAGGTGGGTCATGTCCATGGGGCAGCTGGGACTCTATGGGAAACCCTCCCAGGTCTCTCCACAGTCCTTCCTTCCCTGCTGAGTCCCCACTTGCTGCTACAGGGCTCTCTGGGTCACAGCAACCGTGCTGGCCAGCTTCATTGTTGATGGAGCTGGTTGTCTTGGAAGCTCAGTGCAAAAAAGGGAAGTACCGGACATGACTGGGATGCCCTCGCCCCTGCCACATGTCACCAAATGGCTCTTTTCCTGCCTGTGCCACAGAATGGAGAAGACAACCCTGTTGTAGTGTTACATATTTGATGATCTCTGCTCCCCGTCCTCCTTTTGAGGATTCAGTCAGCCTTTTGTGGGCTGGAGGGGAAGCCACGTGACACAGCAGAGGTGCGGGATGAGCCGGATGTGTGGAGACCGGCGCACAGTGACGTGTCTTTCCTGAAAGGTGGTACCACGCCAACCTCACCCGGGCCCAAGCCGAGCACATGCTGATGCGAGTGCCACGCGACGGAGCCTTCCTGGTGCGCAAGAGGAGTGAGCCCAGCTCCTACGCCATCTCCTTCCGGTGCGTCCCTGGGAGCAGGGTGGTGGGCTGACGTGCTACAGTGTCTGACAGAGCAGAAGATGGGCCATGACCCTGACATGAGCCTTCCCAGAGTTATTCTCACTCCTGGATGGCCCTGGATAAGTCTTACAGCCCCTTGAGAGCCTTCAAGACTCCACTGTTCCTCCCATCTTCTGATGGGAGGCGGCTGTGCTCAGCAACCAGTCTGAGGACACCTTTTGCTTGTGTGTCTTCGTTTTGGCAGAGACCTTCTCTTGCCAGGTACCAAGTGGCTTCTCTCTGTCTTTCCACCTGCCAGGGCGGAAGGGAAAATCAAACACTGCCGAGTGCAGCAGGAGGGCCAGACGGTGCTGCTTGGCAACTCCGAGTTCGAGAGCCTGGTGGACCTGATCAGCTACTATGAAAAGCATCCGCTGTACCGCAAGATGAAGCTGAGGTACCCCATCAATGAGGAGACGCTGGAGAAGATAGGGACAGCGGTGAGTGTGGGCGGCTGTTGGAAGAGTTAAGCCAAAGGATGATGTTCAGGTCCATTTTGAGCTGGTGACCTGAAGTGGTGTCATGTGAGCCACCTCCATGCCTCACAGCCTATGCCTCTTGGGGCTTCATGTCCTGTTGGAAACTTATTGGCTTGAGTAAGGTTTATTGCTGCCCCTCTGACCCAGGTCAGGAGTCAATGTGGGCTTGGGCATCTATTTGCTGTGTGCAGCATCATCTTTGGTTTTGTGCCTTCCCTGGGGCATTCTCCCTGCCTCCTGCAGAGCCACAGTTGTCATCACTGGCCCTTTGCTTCAACAGGAGCCGGACTATGGAGCCCTGTATGAGGGACGACACCCCGGGTTCTATGTGGAAGCCAACCCCATGCCCACCTTCAAGGTACGTGGTCGCTGCTTGACATGAAACAACCTGCAGGGCCTGAGGGTTTAGCAAGTGTCTCTTTTTTTTTTTTTTTTTTTCCAAGAGCTGTAGTATTTTGCACACTTCTTTTTAGACCATGCAGGAGGACACACTGTAGGCTGAGCCTGAAGGTTCCCAGGCCTGGATTGCCCCTTGTACTGAACTCTCCAAAACCCATCAGTGGCTTTGGCCCAAAGCAAAGTGTCTGTGCAGGACTGTACCAGACTTGTGACCTCTGATTTGGCATAAATGGGGGCCGTGATTTGTCCTGCAAGGTCACTAAAGTTTGGCCGCCTCTAGCAGCAGGGTTGGTTTCTGCCTGCACGTAATGTGCCTTACAGCCCCTCAACAAATAAGTCTGCAGTGGGAGGTGACCTCTTATCAAGGAAGATGATTCTGTCCCGCTGCTCCACTCTGGTGAGACCTCCTCCCTGCAGTGCTGGGTCCAGCTCTGGAGTCTGCAGCACAGGAGAGACATGGACCTGTTGGAGAAGGGCCAGAGGAGGCCACAAAAATGATCAGAAAGCTGAAACCCCTCTGCTCTGAAGAAAGGCTGAGAAAATTGGGGCTGTTCAGCCTGGAGAAAAGGCTCATAGGGAGACCTTATTGTGGCCTTTCAGCACTTAAAGGGGCCTGTCAGAAAGACGGGGAGGGGCTTTTTAGCAGGACCTGTTGTGACAGGACAAGGGGGATGGTTTTAAACTAAAAGAGGGAGATTTACACTAGAGAGAAAGAAGAAATTTTTTAGGCTGAGAGTGATGAGGCACTGGTCCAGATTGCCCGGAGAGGTGGTGATGCCCCATCCCTGGAAACATTCCAGGTGAGGTTGAATGGGGCTCTGAGCAACCTGGTCTAGTTGTAGCTGTCCCTACTCACTGCAGGGGGCTTGAGAGGTCCCTTCCAGCCCAAACCATTCTATGATTTTATGATCCTATGGGCTTCTTGTCCATGTGACCATCCACTGCTCAGCCTCATGGGACTCCCACTCGTTGCAGTGCGCAGTCAAAGCCCTGTTCGACTACAAGGCACAGCGGGAGGACGAGCTCACCTTCACCAAAAATGCCATCATCCAGAATGTGGAGAAACAGGAAGGAGGCTGGTGAGTTGGTCCTGAGCCTCCTTTTTCCCTCTGGGACACAGTCAAATCTTGGTGTCACCATCTCTACAAAGGTGTGTCCCCTCTAGAGTTGAGTCTGTGGGAATTGCCTGCAAGCTACACAGCCCCAAATCCTCATGAACCCTAAAAGAAGATGATTGAAGAGCTGCCTGTGCCCCATGAGCCCCAGCCAAGATGCTCTGGGAACCCACAGTGGGTGCTGACGCTGCCCCTTCCCTCTCTTCCAGGTGGAGAGGAGACTACGGTGGCAAGAAGCAGCTGTGGTTCCCTTCCAACTACGTTGAGGAAATCACTGGTCCCAGTAGCCTGGAGCTAGAGCGGGAGGTGAGCTTGTGCCTGAGTGGAGCAGGGAGGGATGGTTGGGTGGAGTGTGTGTGCACAGCCCCCCCGCCCTCAGCCGTGCTCCCCAGCGCCATCCTGCCTGTGCTTCGTTCCCAACAGCAGCTGGATGAGAATAGCCCCCTGGGAGACCTGCTCGGAGGTGTCCTGGACGTGCCCTCCTGCCAGATCGGTGAGTGCCAGGGAGCTCAGGAGGACTTGGGGTGTTACAGCCATCTGTGGATCTTCTGGGCTGCAGGGCTTTGGTTTCTGTCTGTCTCTAGGCACCTCTGTGCCTTCTGCAGGTGACCACCAGTTTATGGTGTGTGCTTGTCCCGCAGTGACACACTCTGCTGTTGCTCTCAGCACTGAGAGAGCCTCGGGGTTTGGGGCTTCAGATCAAATACAGCCAAGGAGCACCTGGGGTCATGCTGAGGAGCTGCTCCAGCACACCCCAAACCTTCTCTCAGGGCAGCCAGCCCAAGGGCAAGGGAGCTCAGACCCATTTTGTAGGCTCCTTCTTTCTGTAAGAGTTTGTCCTCCCTGACATCTTTGTGGTCTAGCCTCCCTGCCAGGCTGCTGCAGGCTCTGCGGCTCCTGGGCAAGCTGGGTCCAGTCTGCAGGTCCCTGCTGTCACTGGGCTCCCTGGAGCCCGGAATGCTCTAGGTAGCTGTTCCCACCTGAGCTCTTCAGGGCACAGAGAGAGGAAGATGCAGGAATGTGAGGAAGAAGCCCCATGAGGCTTCTCAGCCCCCTCAGGGTACACTCTGCATGCACACCTATCAATTTCTGGGCTCCATCTGTTATCTCCAATGAGCAGAAATAGGAGCTTTTCCTCTTAGGTGAAGAGACCTGAGTGTAACTATGAGAGCCCCTCAGTGTCTGTTCCCTCTGCGGTGTGAAGGATCTGCTTGTGACCTTGCCCTCTGCTCCCTCTCCCCACACAGCCATCCGCCCCGAAGGGAAGAACAACCGCCTCTTCGTCTTCTCCATTAGCATGGCCTCGGTGTCACGCCTGTCCCTTGATGTGGCAGCCGATACGCACGAGGACTTGCTGGACTGGGTGAAGAAGATCCGGGAGGCAGCCCAGACAGCCGACGCACGGGTGAGTCTGGAGAGCTCTTGGCAGGGAAGATATCTCCTTGCCAAGTCTGGGATGTTCCAGGAGCAGGTGGAGGCTGGTGGGGAGGGTGGTGAGACGGAAGCCTGCGATGACTGGTAGAGCAGTTACAATTGATAAAGCCAGAGTCATCTTTGACAATATAACAAAGGGTGGTGGCCGTGCATTGTGGCTTGAGAGGTTCAGGCTGGACATCTGGGAAGACCGGTCCGTTGGGAGGGTGTCGAGGCCTCACAACGTGGAGGATCTCCATCCATGGAGGGTGCAAGATTCAGCTGCTAGGCCGCCGCTGCCCTGTGCTGGTACCAGTGCCAGTCCTGCTCCAAGTGGGAGGCAGGACTCACCAAGGGCCCTTCTCATGGGCACTTTCGTGATGTCCCCCCATGCAGACCTGCTACTGGCTCCCACAGGAATGGCCACACCAGGCCCGTACTGCCATTGACCACAGTTGGTGAGCTGGGTTATCCAACGCCCCCCGGTCCTGACACCCCTCTCTCCCTCTCTTGGCAGCTCTCGGAAGGGAAGATGATGGAGAGGAGGAAGAAGATTGCCCTAGAGCTTTCGGAGCTGGTGGTCTACTGCCGACCTGTGCCCTTCGATGAAGAGAGTGAGCATCTCTCAGTCCAGTGGCCACTGCAGGCAGTCATCATGGCATTACAGGCCCCATGGTGTGCCCCGACATGCTGCTTTGGCCAGTTCTCAGCAGAGGGAAGGTGTCCAAAGCAAGTTAGAAGCAGTTTACATTGGAGCTCTGGAAACGTCCTTCCCCAGAAGGTGGAAATTACCTTCCCTCATCCCTCTGTTGCTGGGATCTGTCACCATCCAGAGCAGCTGCTGAGGGCGTGGGGTTGGAGAGCATCGTGCCCGATCCCCAAGAGTGGGTTCAGTGCTTTCAGCCATCAGTGTTGGGCACCCAGCAAACACCTGCCAGGGCAGAGCAGGGTCTGCATGACCTGATGGTAGCTGAGCCAAGGCAGGGGAGGATGGTGTTAGGAAGGGGCCTGGGGTGGTTGAAGTATCTGGAAAGGGAATGTGCTCCTGGCTTAACACTGTGCTGTCGCCTCTCAGAGATCGGCACAGAAAGGGCCTGTTATCGAGATATGTCCTCCTTCCCCGAGACCAAGGCGGAAAAGTACGTCAACAAGATCAAAGGCAAGAAGTTCCTGCAGTACAACCGCCTGCAGCTCTCCCGCATCTACCCCAAGGGCCAGCGCCTCGACTCCTCCAACTACGATCCCCTGCCCATGTGGATCTGCGGCAGCCAGCTGGTAGCACTCAACTTCCAGACCCCAGGTGAGGGCAGCAGGCAGAGAAGGTGGGCAGCCTCCCGGGGTACCCTGTGCCTCCTCCCAGCCCCCTGCTTACAGACCTGCTGACCCAGTCCTGGAAAATGGGGGGGTCTGGGAGAGGCTCTGGGTGTAGAAGTGGCTCTTCAGGGAGCGAGGCCCAGTGTTCATGTCCAAACATGTGGTTGCCACAGTGGGGATGTGCTCTGGAGGCTTCATTGACCTGGGCTGAGAGAGCAGGTTATGGTGCCATGAGGAGAAGATGAAACAGAGAGGAAGCAGGGAGTTTCTCCAGAGTCCCTGGCAGCAGGCAGAGCAGGCAGGGGACATACCAAAGGGGACAGTGCAGCTCCAGCCCAGGACACGGGCTAGTTGCAAGGTCTGAGTCAAGCTCGCTGCTCTGCTCTCCATTCCCCAGCTCCCTCTCCTGCTGGGAAGTCCAGCCTTCCCCTTTTCCTGGCCCTCAACAAACCCTGCTGTGAGCCCGTTCAGCTCACCAACCCACCACAAAACTACCTGCTTTTATTTTCCTGCTGGCTTTCTCATTCCTTTTGTGAATTCAGGCATCTCCTGGGGCAGTTTGGCAAACCTAGAGCCAGCACAAAGAAAGCTGAAAGGAGGGGAGGAGGGAGGAAAAGAAGAGGGTGACCTTTGGAGCGCTGGGTAATTGGACAGATCGTGCATGAGACAGTCTCTGCCACAGCCCCAGCATGTGCTCAGGCTGCAGTGAGGCCCTGGCGCACGAGGCATTGCCAAGGGTTGGGCCAAGTCTCCTCGCAAAGGGCTTCTCACGAGGCACCCATAGCCCAGGTGATCTGGCTTGTGGAAGGAGCACAAGGTAGGTCTCCTCCCTCCACCTCCTGCCTCTGCTCTCCAGACAAGCCCATGCAGATGAACCAGGCCTTGTTCCTGTCCAGCGGCCAGTGTGGGTACGTCCTGCAGCCAGCCAACATGCGAGATGACATCTTTGACCCCTTTGACAAGAGCACGCTGCGGGGGGTTGAGCCACTCTCCATCTCCGTCGAGGTCAGTACCTCATCCCAGCGTGGGAGCAGAGCCAGGCGGTTACACCGAGCTGAGGGTGAGAGAATGGTTGTTCTGAGTTGCTGGCTTCTGCAGCTGCTCCTCACCAAACCCCTCAGCACCTGCCTGAGAGCCTGGCGAGCCCTCGCTGAAGTGGGAGACCCGTGGGTGCTGCTGAGGGAAGCGCCACCAACCGCCCTGGGTGCCTGGCAAGGAGGAGCAGGAGCATGCCTGGATGCTCCCCCGGGACCCCTCTCACCCAGGGCCCAGTGCCGGCAGGTGGCATCCATGAGCTGCAGAGGTGACATCTCTGTCCCCTGAGCTTGGCCAGGACGGCTCTAAATAGGATGACACAAAAGCTGTGCCTTGTCCCCTCCTTGTCCCTGAGTTGCTCCAGCCTCAGCACTGCCAATTTTGCTGTGTCCCCTCCCCTCTTGGGAAAATGCTGGAGGTCGGAGCAGAGTGTTCAACCCATGTTTGTGTTGCACTGTTGGTGACTGAGGGACACACAAATGATCAAAGGGCTGAAGCCCCTCTGCTGTGAAGAGAGGCTGAGAGAGTTGAGCTCATTCAGCCTGGAGGAGGCACCAGGGAGACCTTATTGCAGCCTTTTGGTACTGAAAGGGGGTCCATAAGAAAGCTGGGGACAGTCTTTTTAGCAGGCCCTGTTGTGACAAGACATGGGGTGATGATTTTAAACTAAAAGAGGGGAGATATAAAATGGAGATAAGAAATAATTTTTTTATATGAGGGTGGTAAGACACTGGCCCAGGCTGCCCAGAGAGGTGGTTGATGCCCCGTCCCTGGAAGCATTCCAGGTCAGGTTGGACGGGGCTCTGAGCAACCTGCTCTAGTTGCAGATGTCCCTGCTCACTGCAGGAGGGTTGGACTAGATGACCTTTAAAGGTCTCTTCCAACCCAAATCATTCTGTGAGGATAAGAGGACAGGGGGCTGCTGGTGAGGGGTACCAAAGGCTGGACTGTGGATGCTTGTTGAACCTTTTACTTCCTGGCTGGTGGGACTGGGGCTGAAATGTTTCCATGTCAGCTCAGAGCCACATGGCAGGAGCTCTGCAGGGATATGGGCTGCTCACCAGACAAAACTCCTGAAGAAGGCCACAGCTGTGCCAAACCAAATGGCTCACAGATTTGGGACTGGTGGCTGTCCCACTAGCCTGCGCAGGTATCCCTAGTGGTCACGGAGCCAAGCTGACCATTTATCTGTGGGTCAGCAGTGTCCTCTGCAAGTCCCTTCATCTCTAGCACACCTTGGAGAGGTGGCAGTGGAGATCTTGCCTGTAGGTGCTCATGGATTTCTGACAACATGAACACACTGCCACACCTCTGAGGCCACCTCTGCCTCGGACTGATGCCACCTCAGAGAGCCACTGCCCTGCTCAGGGAGAACACCCCATTATGCCCCATCTGCACCATCAACCCCATATCCACTATCTCCTAAAATATCCCCATTTTCCAAAATCCTCCTGCACCTCGGGATGCAGCTGCAACCAGCAGGTATCAAGAGTGACTGTGCCACAGCCTGTCACCGTCTCCTTTAAGAGATGGGCTCAGCCTTTTGTCCTCTGGCGAAACTGCCCGGTGTCCCCACCGAAGTCATCTTTCACGGATGGCGAAGCCGTCTCAAGCCCAGCGTGACTCAAAGCACATGATGCAGCATTGGCAGCGTGTTCTTCCCCTGCAACAGCAGCGTGCCGACAGCACGCTGGAGTCACATATGGCCATGGGCAAGAGGGAGATGGGATTGCTTTCTCCTGCAAGGAAGCAGGTTGCATTTGGGTTGAGCACAGGCTGTGCTACGAACAGGAGGAAGAACGGCCGTGGAGAGTGGCTCCTTTTTTACCTCAAGCTGAGACAGGAGGGCCGAAAAGTTTCATCAAAGCCGGGGGGTATCCAGCTTAACTCTCCGGGCAGGGGAAGGCGTCTGGGCTTGGCGGCCCAGCTCTGGCTTGGCAGGCTGGGGGAGGGATGTTGTGGTCCCAGGCTGGGCTGGGCAGGCGGCAGATGGGAACTGGGGGCAGTTCAGCTGCACTTTTTTATGGCTTACAAGTCAAATTGGTGATCAGCAACACCAGAGCAGCTTCCAGGTGTGGGAGCTGGTTTTCTCCAAGAGGAAGGCTGGGCTGGCTGTCAGGGTCTCTTCTCTCTCCAGTTAGCAGAGCCACGGTGATTTATTTGGAAAGAAAAAGTCTTGTTACGCAAACACGTGTTTTTTCCTTTGCTCCCATCGCTTACCAAGTCTCCTGCTCTCTGCTCAGGTCCTGGGAGCCCGGCACCTTCCCAAAAATGGCAGGGGAATCGTTTGTCCTTTCGTGGAGGTGGAAGTGTCTGGCGCCGAGTACGACAACGCCAAGCAGAAAACTGAGATCGTAGGTGAGTGGGTGCGTGAAGGAAAGGGAGAGGGACACACCGCTGCTCCTGACTGTGCTGTGAGCTGTGGGCACTGCGGCAAAACCTGGCCTCAGGGCGGAGGCTGCCCCCCACGCTGCCCAGGAGCTCAGCATCAGCCATGGTGGGCAGCGGGGGGCATGGGGCTCGGCGGGGGCCACCCATTGACCACAGTGTTTTGTGACTAGCGGACAACGGCCTGAACCCTCTCTGGACCCCGAAGCAGTTCCACTTTCAGGTCAGCAACCCCGACTTTGCCTTTCTCCGCTTTGTGGTGTATGAGGAGGACATGTTCAGCGACGAGAACTTCCTGGCTCAGGCCACCTTCCTAGTGAAAGGCTTGAAGACAGGTAAAGCGCTCAGGGAAGTCGGGAGGGGCTGTCATAGTGGTCCTCACCAGTTTCCTAATTGCATTGTTGGCTAGGGCGATGCTGAGTTTCATTGAATGATGCTGTCAGTCCCCAGGCTGGCTCAGTCCCTCCTGTCCCCATGCCAGGTCACATCTCCAACCAGGTAAAGGAAGGAAGAAGCCATTTGCTAACACCCCTTGTGGCCAAATTGCCACTTGGGGCAACCTTGGAGGAGGATGGGGAGAATCACAGAATGGTAGGGGTGGGAAGGGACCTCTGGATATGGTCTTGTCCAAACCCCCTGCAGGGGTCATCCAGAGCAGGTTGCCCAGGATTGTGTCCAGGTGAATTTGAAATCTCTGCAGAGAAGGAGACTCCACAACTTCTCTGGGCAACCTGTGCCAAGGCTATGGCCCCATCAAAGTAGAGAATTTTTTCCTCATGTTTAGGTGGAACTTTGTGTTCTAGTTTGTGCCCATTGCCCCTTGTCCTATCACAGAAGACATCCCTTGAGTTCTGTGCCAGGGAACTGACACGTCAGTGCTTGTGCCACGAGTGACACTGGGGCCGTCTCTACCGTAGGTTTCCGAGCTGTACCCTTGAAGAACAACTACAGCGAGAACCTGGAGCTGGCTTCCCTGCTTGTCAAGATCGATATTTTCCCTAGCAAGGTGAGGCTGGGTCACACAGGAGAAGGTGACTGTGCCATAGCCAGCGTCACCTGGCCTGAGTGTGTGCAGGATAGCTCAGCTTCCAGTGCTGCTCTGCAGTGATGTAGCAAGGGCTGATGGGCTGGGAGGACAGTAAGTCAGGGCTTTTCAAGCAGGGTCCTGCAAAGCCTGTGTTCAACTTGCCTGGAAATTCCTTCAGAAGCTGAAGGAGGCAGATGTGCTCCATCCCAATTCCCTTCTGCACTCTGGGGCAGTTACAGCTCAGTATCATGGAGCCTGGCTGGCCCTGGTGGCAAAGCAGAGGGCAGGGATCTTTCAGAGACAGATGTTTCTTTTATGGCTTCGTTTAAAATGCTGCTGGCAGGAGCCAGCAATCGTTGTTAAAGACCGAGCAGCTGCTCATTGCTAACCCCATGAGCCCTGGACACCGTCTGTGGCAGCTCGTGGGGGCAGCCAGGACCCTGCCCCAGGACTTCCTTGTCTACAAGCTGTACGCTTTTGAACCCCAAGCCCTTTACTACTGTATTTTTTTTTCTGCTCTAAGCAGGAGAATGGTGAAATAAACCTCTTCAGTGCTTCTGCCCTACGGGAACGAGCAGGGGATGCTTCCAACCAGCTTCTGGTGAGCAGAGGCAGAGAGGGGTCCTTTGAGTCGCGGTACCAGCAGCCCTTTGAGGACTTCCGTGTGTCGCAGGAGCAGCTAGCTGACCACTTTGAGAGCCGGGAGCGAAGGTAGGCCAGTGCTCATTGAGCTCTTCCCAGCATGAGCCCCCACCTAGCATTTAGTCTCCTTGGTGGAGGCAGATAAATGCAGCCTCCCAGTAACCCGGAGTAGAGCTGCATCCTTGTTTGCTGCATGGAAACCCTAAATTTCATCATGGAGGCTGCACCAGTCCTGAGGGAAATCGCTGCTCTTTGGGGTCCTTGGGAGTAGGATGGGACAAGGAGCTGCCACATTGCAGCCAGTGGCACTTTCCTCTGTTGTGGGGGACTTTCTGGTCAGCCTGAACCGTGCTCCCTCTTTCTACCCCGCTGCAGGGTACTGCGGAGGACCCGGGTCAACGGGGACAACCGTCTGTAGCCCATCTTGGCGGGCGAAAGCACCTCCAGTGCTTGTGAATCTCACGGCACGCTGTG
>JAOXNV010023538.1:0-32297 GCA_028565915.1 Momotus momota
CGGCGGCTGACTCGGGGCTCCCCGCGGCTCCGCGGCGGCACTGCCAGCCGCACCGCACCGCCCCGCGCACGTAGCTGCCGCCGCCACCGCCCCGCCGGGGGCGGGACGCGGGTACGGTCCGCCCCGCGGCGCCCGAGGGGGCAGCCAGCCCCACCAGCGCCGCGCCGCCCCCGCGCCGGGGAAAGCCGGCCACCGACCGGCAACCTCCGCCCGCCGGGCACCGACCGCTCCTCCCGGGGAGGAAGGGTCTCTACCTCCGGCCTGAGACTCCTGGCCCTCGGCTTCTGCCCATTGCACCGTCTGGAGCTTCCCGAGAGAGCCGTCCCGCCGCCTCCCTACGGCCCCTCGGGTGTCCCGGTGGGGCGAACCCTCCCGGATGCGGGGAAGGGGTGGTGCGGACAGCGGCAGCGGTGCCGGTGCTGTCCCGGGTCCCCGATGCGCGAGAGCAGCCGCCGCCCCGAGGTCTCACCCTGCCCTTGAGCTGGCTGCGAGGTTTGTGAGCCGCTGGACTCACAGAGCGCAGCTCACCCCGTGGGGTAACAGCAAAAGCTGCTGTGTTCCTGATCACCGCGTCCTTTCTGCACCAGGCAAAGGCTGGTCTTTGTCACCCAGCCCTGCATGAAACCGAGATTAACCTTCCTTCCCATTAAGTGTGTTTCCGTCTTGGGGATGCGAAAGCTTCTGATTAGAGCAACTCTGCCACCTTCCTGCCGCGCTTTGTTTCCTTTGCTGCATACATCTGGCCAGATCCTAAACACTGCCTTCTTCAGGATCCTCACCCAAGCTTTTCTTCTAGAGCTCAGAGAAATATGCCTGGAAATTTCCACCACTACTACAGGGGGAAACAGGACCCTTTTATAGCGGGGCTGTGAGGCAGACTGGCAGAGCTTTGGACAATCCGATCTCCCGAGTTGCAGGACCTTACCTTACAAGGGCTGGTGATGCACCATGCCCAAAGGTTCAGGGGTTTTAAAATATCGCTTTGTACAGCACTGAATACTCCAGCGTGCTTTGGGGCCTGACAACAGTTGCTTCCTCCCACTTTCTCAGGTTGTAACAGCTACCATTAAAACATGCTGTAAACTATTACTTCAGAGTCACAAAAAGAAAGAAAAGCATTTGAAATGAAAAGCGGGCCATAAGGCAACCGGTTTCACAGCCTTTATTATCTTCTTTATTGTGAAGAGCCCTCATAAGAAAGATGCCCTCTCTTGTGGATGCCCCTGTGCATCTAATCACGCTCCCGCTTGGAGAGAATGGACTCGGTGCAGAGCTACAGTCACTGCACTAAATTACTAAATTTACTACTTACTAAAACTACAGATCACAAAGGCTCAGGTTCCTGTCTTTCCCATCAGTAACAGAAAAGCAGGGGAAAAATAATCTTTTCAGGCCCTCTGAGTCCTAACGAACCTTCACTAAGTTTATGCTAAACGCATTTCTGAGTATGAGGTCACCCCTGGGTAGGGAAAAAAAATGCAAGTTTGGCTAATAATGCCAAACAAAGGATGTGAAAGACAGGGAGGAAAGCCCCCAGGCTTGGGAGAAAGCATGGCTGTGTGAAGGCAAAACCCAGATTCAAGAAGGATTCAAGGGCTGCCCAAAGCCAGCAGAGGCAGTCTTAGGTTCTGGACCCATGGTTTGTCTCCAGGGCCACCACTTGGGCTTGCGGAGAATGGGAATGTAGGAATACTCATGATACAGGAGACTCTGCTAGGGGGACTAAACCTGGGGATAAAGCTCTTCGCATCCTTCCTGCTTGGCTGGTGTCTGATCCTGACCCTGTCAAACAGATACTTCATGGCCTCTTGCTGAATTGTGCGTATCTACAGCTAGTTTCCAGGCTTGCCCTCATTTATTTTCAAAACATTTCTGCATTGGGTCAGTACACCTTTTATTTGGGCTAACACAGTTTTTGCATCTTTGCTTTTCCTGACGATCGCTGGGGAAGTCGCCTTTCTCTGCCTGCCAAAAGGAGCACTCTCCTTCCCCACTTCAAAGGTAGCACATTCAATTCTTCCTGGGGAAAGAGTCATTTTCCTGCCCATTTGCTCATGGTATCAGGTCAATGGTTTCATTTCCAGCTGTCTACACTCAAAGCTACTCAGCCTGTTGCTATCAAAAACACATTTTTAAATCAAAATTACATTTCTAGAAAGAAAAGATCTCTTCAGGGCAAATTGACTCTGGCATCAAATTCGCAGCTAATTTTCTTCTTCCCTGTGCCTTGTGCAGGTAAAGACAGAGAAAGCAGCATCGGTATTGGGGGCTACCCACCCCGTGATGGCCGTGGGCACTGCAGGTTCTCGCTGAACCGAGAGTAGGCTCCCAGTTGCTCTATGATCTGTAGCAAATGTAACCCGAAGGGCTGCCACTCTGCACTATCCTTTCGCTTCCCATAGGAAACCTGGACAAACCCCTCCACCCCAGGTGCTTCAAGCAGCTGCTTGACTCAGCCAGCTGAGAAATACCATGGAGAGAAGCGCTTCTCCGTTTGCCCGCTGCTAGAGGCCATGGCCTGTATTAAACACACCTTTCTGACAGCACGCAAGGACAGCCAGGGACGACCCGGCCTAAGGAGGCAAAGTTTTGACCGCCAAAACTCCTGTCACAAAACAAGCAAAGCAAAAGGAGCTGAATACCTGCCCAAGGTAAAGAAGCAGGGTAGAAAAGTCATGCAGCATTAGTCAAACTTTGATGAGCTCTTGTAGGTGGTAAATGAAGATAAGCCAGAAAAAAACATAAACAGCATAGTGACACAAAGACGTCCCCAGTGCTGCTCAGGTTGTCCAAGGAGGAAAGCTCTGGTGCTTTCCCGTGAACCTTACATTTTATCCTCTACATGCACAGGTGTACAAACCTGTGCGTAGCTTCAAACTGCCAGAGATGGTGTCTCTTGACATCTTCAAAACAGCCACGGTTAAAGCTACCAGTTGTGAGTGAGATGCTGTCTGGGGAAAGGGAAGAGTAGCTTTTGCTACAGACCTAGATGATCCCTTGTCTTGCCATCTGCTTAGGCAGTAGAGACGTGTTTCTCCAAAGAGGACTTCCTCTTGATTTACTGGTCAGCGTACTAGAAGTTCGTTAAACATGAGCACCAGCACATTGGATGCTGATTTTGGAGCCATTTCCTCTTTATTGGAGCATAAAAATATTCAGAAACCATCCCAAACCCCTGCCCTAGCTGTCATCATCTGGGGTTGAGAGGCAGGTAGCTGTAAAATTGCCAGCAATGCTATAAAGCATTTTGGTAAAAAAAAAAAAAAAAAAAGAAGAAGAAATGAATCCCATTTCAGTGGATTCCATTATATACCAGAACTGCATTTCCAGTTATTAATTTTAAATAGTCACCCTGGAAAGTCCTATTGATGGGATTTAATTATTCAGCTGAAGTCTGAGGTACCTCCACTTTACTGAGCCCTGCAGCTGCATCTTTAATAGGATTTCTATCTAAAGCACTTCCCTCCTGGGTCAGGCGAAAGACACGGACTTATCAACAGTACTTTTAGAGCCTGACTCTGGGCTTTGTGGGACAAGAGGCGCAAATGGAAGCAGCCGCTTCTGATAGGATGTGAACCTAAGTCAGCTCACCAGAAGCATCATGTGACTGCAGCAAGAGGATGCGGGAAGCATGGGGGGCCCTGCAGAGCTCGTGGGCTCTGGCAGGAGCCCCAGGAGAGGCTGGCACCCCCTCGGGAGAGCACTTCCCCTTCACACCACCGGGCACACACTCCAGTTGGTAAAACCCCAGATTCTAACTTCAGCAGCAGTTGAAGAAGCCATGTTTCCAAGGGCTTGGTGGCTGGCCAGGGAACAAGTGATGGGTTGACTGAACTCTTTCAAAGATCTTCCTTGACCTTAAGTAGAAATCCTGTAAGGATGAGGACAGTTTGCTCAGAACTGCATTCCCCACACTGTTTTGCTCACCATTCCTGCAGGAATAATATAAATCTACCCCAAGGCACATCAAGACAAATACAAATGGTCAAGGGCAGCACTCGAATGGATCCTGGACATGCTTTGCGCCAGAGAAAGAGAAGGGTTGGGGTGGACAGCACTGCTGCTTGCCTCATCTCTCTGGAGGGGAGCTGTGCTGCTATACATGTGGGGTGGGAAGGTGGAGGATTGGGAAAACCGGGGGATGCAATAGGACCCAAAGGTGTGGGTCTCAAAAGAGGAGCTGTGTCCCCAGAATTGCCTGGTTTCACACCCTGTGAAACTCAGGGCCAGGGTCCACTCCCCTGTGGGCAGGTCTCATACTGTGAATCCTAATCCCTTTACTTGTTCCTTCCCAGACACAGCTTTCATAGAATCACAGGAAGGTTTGCATTAGAAGGGACCTTTAAAGATCCCCCAGTCCAACCCCCCTTCCATGGGCAGGGACATCTTCAACTAGATCGGGTTGCTCCAAGCCCCATCCAGCCTGACTTTGAACATTTCTGATGAAGGGGCATCCACAACTTCTCTAGGCAACCTGTTCCAGTGTCTCACCACCCTTACAGTCAAAAAACTGCTTCCTTATGTCAAATGTAAGCCTACCTTCTTTCAGTTTAAAACTGCTGCCCCTTGTCCTGTCACTACAGACCCTGATAAAAAGTCTCTCTCCAGCTTTCTTATAAGGCTCCTTTATATATTGAAAGGCCTCAGCCTTTCTTCGTGGGAGAGGTGTTACATCCCTCTGATCATTTTCACGGCCCTTGTCTGGACCCGCTCCAACAGGTCTATGTCCGGCTTGTACTGAAGACCCCTGTACTCCAGGTGAGGGTCTCACTACAGTGGAGTAGAGGAGAAGAATCACCTCCCTCAACCTGCTGGACACGCTCCATTTTATGCAGCCCAGGATAGGGTTTGCCTTCTGGACTCAAGTGCACACTGCTGACTTTTCATCTATCAGTACCCCTAAGTCCTCCTCTGCAGGGCTTTCAGGAAAGACTGACCCAGAGTGTAACATTTCTTAATCCTACAACTAAAAATGAGCTTTTAAGGCCACCATGAATCCCAGATCTTAAAAAAATATTACATATATATTTTAAAATCTTTAAGAAAATAGAACAAGAGTTTGCATATCAGTACAGTCATAAAAGCGATGTTGTCTGTAAACTTGGTTTATGGGAAATACAGAGAGGGGTAAAGGAATGTGATTTGTTGTGTTTTTGTTGCACAAAAGCAACTGGCTGGTGAAATACAGATTGCAGGAAGCCAGCGGTGAGCTGAACAAGAGCATACTGATGCTCTGGCCTCTTAAATGTCTTGCAAAGCTTGGGCCTGGCAAAGGGGATGTTGTAATTAGCTTGCAAAGTCCTTTTGGGAGTTTTGAATTGAAAGAAGGCCGTGAAGCAGAAGCTATCTAGATTGAGATGTCAGGGAAGTCTTTCCGAGCTCTCTCAAGGTCAATGCCCACGGCTTCAGAGTCGTGGCACAAACAAGAACCGAGTTGGGCACGTTTAAGTGGATCTTCTTTTATTGCTCCACCAGTCACAGGGATTGATTTCATGCCCACCTTCTTATGCCTGGCAGAAAGGTACTTAACAGCACTAGAGCAGAATCTAATTTCTTCTGAATTCCTGTTTTCTGATTTTCCATGTTCACAGTGTTAGACCCGGTCATCGCTTCTTCTATATGTCACAGGGTGCTAAGCAAACACTTCCCAAAGCCCTTTCCCTACCAGACAACTAAAGCAGATCTGTTTGCCAGGAGAAGGCTGGCTAGCAACGGTTACTCACTCCCTTCAATGGGAATTCTTCAGTGTTCTCCCCATTCTCTGACCTGTGGCTGCTGCCCTGTAGACCCTGACGTACTGGGAATTCTCTAGGAATTGTTGCTGCTAATATTTTTCCTGTCAATGGAATCTTCCTTGTACTCACAAATTAAAGTTAAGGCAAGCAAAGTGGAGATCTGTTGGTGACAGCTACGGGGGCTTTCGGACTTAAACAGTTTATCCATATTTGGTGTTTGTAATGTCCCTAGAAACCAGGGCTTTGTGGGGCTGTTTTGGTCCCTGACATCCTTGGACTTCTCTTTCTTAACCCCAACACTGACAGGCATCACCTGCTTGCTGCCCTTAGCTTCCCGTTTAACCCCTCCACGCTTTGTTGTCTCTGATGCTGATGTATTCTCTGATGCAGATGCTATTTCTAATGCACTTGCCTCTCTCTGCTGTTTCCTGTAGCTGATTTTTTAGTGGCTGCCTTGCTCTGAAGGGCAGGCCATAAGCCAAAGCTGCTTTGCCTCCCAGAAATGAGTAAAGAAATGGCCTTTGAGCTCCGCTAATAAACTTCTAAAGAATTGCCAGGTTGCATTTAGGTTTCTTCATCATCTCGCTCTCCCGCCACTCCGTGAGTGGGAGTACGCGGAGCGTGTGCGTGCGTGAGTGGGAGTGTGCGGAGCCCGGGAAATGTGCAGAGTGTCTGGGTGTGGGAGGTGTAATTTTTGTTTAGATTCGTTGCCATTTTTAAATTTGTTTTTTTTAATCTGCTTCAGGGCAAGGTACAAGGGGCAGCTGGGGTGGAGGTCCGGGCTGGAGCATTTTGGAGCAGGGGATGTTTTACACTCACGAGCCCCTTATTGTGGCAAAGGAGCAGAGAGGGGCGCAGAGCTCGCTCCCGCTGCAGACTCGCCTGGGGCAGGAGAGCCCGGGAGAGCCAGGGCACAAGAGGCTTCTGGAGTTTCCAGAACCGTGGGCAAGCGCTGAGCCGCAAGGGCCTAGAGAAGGCCTGCTACGGGGGTGTGCTGATGCTACAGAGGAAAAGCAGGAAGTCCTGGGGAGTCCAGAAAGGTTCCCCGTCCCTGGGAGTCTGGAAAGGTTCCTCCCCCCGGATGCGGGGCACGAGGGCCACCTTCGTGGAGCAGGCAGAACGGGCCCCTGTCCAAAGTGGCCCGAAGGAGGCCAGGCCAGGGGCCGTGCTCGGTGCTGCAGAGACAGGCAAAAAACCCCCGGGGATACCGGGGGGAAAAAAAGCCTCCTCCCCCAGCTGCGGGACACGAGAAGCAGCTTCGTGGTGCACGAGCAGCTGACGGTGACCCATCATGTTCCAGCGTTGGGGACGGAGCTGTACCGGAACGTAACCGCGCTGCTGGCGGGGCCGCTTGCAGGGGCGCAGAGGCGGGGAGGGCCGGGCCGACCTCTGCCTCTCCAGGCCAGGTCAATCCTCCCCCGCCGGCCGTCACCGTTACCCCAAAGCCGGCTCCTCCCGGCCGGCGGGGGAGGAGGGGGGGGGCTGCCTCACCGCCCACAGCGGGCTCCGATCCGGAGGGAAGAGTTGCCTGCTGCCTTCCTCTCCGGGACCGGGATCACAGCGGTGCCCTGTCAGCCTAGCCTAGGGCTGCCGTCCCGTCCTCTCTCCCGGTACCGGCAGAAGCGGCGGAGATTCGATTCACGGGCAGGGCCGGCCCCGCCCCGGCTCCCCTCGCCCCGCCCCAGGCTCCGTCCCGTGCCGGCGGGTGTCGCACGGGGCGGCCACGAGGGGGCAGGCGCGAGGCGCTGCCCAGCAGCGGGGCGTTACCCGGTGAGACCTCACCCCCGAGCGCCCCGCCGTGCTCCGCTCGCCCCGCCCCGCCCCGCCTCGCCCCGCCTCGCCGCCACACCGGCGGCGTCGCGTCCGGGCGCCGCGCGTTGGGATTGGCCGGGCGCGGGCGGAAGTGTGGGCGGGGGTTGCCGCCGTTGCCGCAGTGACGGGGGCCGAGAGGGGGGCGGACGAGGCCAAAGATGGCGGCGCCGCCGCGTCGCTCCCAACACCACCACCATCATCACCCGCCACCGCCGCCCGGGCCGGCCTCGCCGCCAGCCGCCGCCTCGCCGCCGCGCAGCCCCAGCCTGGCGCCGGCCGATCTCGCCCCCGTCGCTCAGCGCCACAGCCTGGCCGGCCCCGAAGGCGAGGCTCCCCCCGACGCGGAGCGGCCTCTGGCCCCGGAGTGCTCGGAGGGTGCGGGCGCCGCCGCCCCGGCCCCGCCGCTGGGCTCGGGCAGTAGCTCCAGCAGTTCCTCCTCGTCATCTTCCTCGTCCGCCTCGTCGTCGGTCGCGTCGAGCCCGGCGGCGGAGAGTCCCGAGGCGGCGGGCCCGGGCGCGGCGAGCGGGGCCTTCCGCGAGCTGCTAGAGGCCTGCCGCAATGGGGACGTGACGCGCGTCAAGCGCCTGGTGGACACGGGCAACGTGAACGCCAAGGACATGGCGGGCCGCAAGTCCACGCCGCTACACTTCGCCGCCGGTGAGTACCGGCACCGGGGAGGGGCCGGGGCCGAGCCGGCCTCCTGTTCACGGCGGGTGCGGTAACAGCGAGCGCATCGGGACAGGGAGGGTGCAGTTCCCGACCTGGCTCCCCAGCAGTAGCTTCCCTAGCTTCAGGCGGTGAAGAACTCCAGACTGAAGCGAGAGTGGAAGTGCGAGTGCGCTTCCCAGGCAGCGTTTCGCTGCGGACAGGGGAACGCGGGTGGTCAATCTCTTTTTTTTTTTTCTTTTTTTTTTTGTCTTATACCATTGAAGATCTTTCCTTTGAGTGAAACGAGTGGGAGAGGAGATACTGGAGGCGTAAGGGAAAAACTGTATGATCTAAAAATATGGACTTTTTCTCTGTACTTAAGGCGTAGGCTGCTGCAAACTTGTGCATGTGTGCTTAGGAGGTGAGAAACTGGAATTCAGGGCAGAGTTAGATTGAAGTGAAGGGTTTCACGTGTATTGCAGTAGCTCTTGAAAGTCGGGGGCCCCTGTGATGCACATAGACTTGACAGGAACCAAAGCTGATGGCTTGTACTCTGTAACTTGTTTTCCTTTTATTTGCTTATTGGTCTCTGCATCTCTTGTGACCCGAGTGGGCTGGGGCAACAGGTGAAGTGGAACAGTTGAATTGATTGAAGCTACAGGTGTGTCCAGGAAAAAATGTGCCTCTTAGTGCAGAGAAGAAATGATAATTGTGATCAGAAATAATGTCATAAAATCGGTTAGCGGTGAAGTCTGACAGTTTACATCAGCTGGAAGTAAACATTGTCTTCTAGCAAGTGTAGGTTAGTGTCATCCGTAAAGAGAACACTTTGTACGGGCTGTGGTCTTCACTGGGGGCACAGGGCTTGTGAAGTTCATGATAAAGTTTTTGATGCTCGTTTAAGTAATCATCCCTAGCTCAGGACTTGCACAATTGCTGGGTCTGTGGGCAGGCAGAGGGCTTTCTGACACATGCCACAGTGTTAGGGGACTGGACCTTACGTACTAAGGGGCAGAGATCTTGTTTGAGCTTAAGTGGTGCACTAGTACATGCCAAGTAACAAAAAAAACTGTATTAAGTGATCATTATTTAAATGCTGGTGGACTGCTCTAAAGCACTGTGTTGGTATCAGTAATAAAAATGAACATTTTGTGGCACAGCATTGGCTAGAACTCTGAATAGCAGTGTACAATTTATCAGTCAGATAATACTTTCTCAGATTGTCCGGGTTTGGTTTTGTTTTCAAAGCACAAGTGGCATTTCAGGATGCCTCTAAGAGAATTTTTGGTCCTAAGCCATTTCCTTTTCATTCTTCTGAGCTCTACCTGTAAAGCATGACCTTATGCAAGTAGAGTTTAAAGCACAGTCAACTTCTAGGGTACAGAGACAAACAATTTTAGTGAAGCCTGTAACATAATGCTGGTACAGCTGCACGTGTGCACATGAAATCTTAATGGTTTGGAAGACACATCTTGAGACTGCTCTGCTTGTTTTGCGTTCAGGCTTAAAATTAGACCTTACTGCTTCCCCTTAAACTCTGGGATCTCAGGTTTTAACTTCAGTGCTAGTACAAACTGTAGTGGTGAAGCTGCAGGGGTAACTTCTACTTTTAATTAGAGAAGAAGTGGACAAAACTTACTTAAAGGGATAGAAAACTGATGGTGTCAATCAGATGTTACTGTGATAGCAATGGAAGGTGCTTGCTTGTTGCACAGCTGGTGAAATTCTTGTACCTAACAAATTCCTGTATTTCTTTTTCTAGATTTCAAGACTTTCCTTAGCTACCATACATCTTCTATCTCAAATCAATACAGTATGTCTGGTCCAAATAGATTTTACCTGTAATACCATCAGGCAGATTCTTTTGTTATAGAGATCTAAATTTAAGCACGTTCTCTGAATGCAACTGATCTTTGGCAATACAGTGTGGAGATTTCATCTCCTTATTTGTGGGCAAAAGAAGAAACAAAGCTTGTTTGCTTATGAGCACAGGAGTTTGCTGTGTGTATGAAGCTGTGTTATGGATAGTGGGTCGTGTTTTATGATGCGTACCCAAGTGTGGATTGTGTGGCCTTCACGTTATGGGGAGTTGGAGAGTGCGATACACAGTGTTTTAAATGGCTCCTTTCAAACCTCTTGAAGCTAAACTCAGAATGACAAGAGAGAGATCTTTAGGTCTTGTGATTTGTGATCGAGAAATGCTTCTTCTAATTTCTTCTTCATTTCCCAGTTTTGGGGATAGCTGGATTTTTTTTTTTTTTTACTTTTTTTTCCTTGGGTACTCTACTTCTTCCTAGTTCAGTCTGGTTTTCTCAGATGTCCTTTTTGGCGGCCATGCCAGGCAGTTAAGTTGCTTTTACTGTAACAGGGAAGGACAATTTCCCTAGTTCTAGTTTCTTGTAAAAACCACTGAACTCAGATTTCCTTCAGCTCTGTGAGGTTTCTGCTTTCAAAGTCACCTTTATCCCCTTCCTCTTTGCAGAACGAAAAAGGGTGACTTCTGAGAGCATTTAGAATCCTTAGCACATATGTACACTGGGGAAGAGATGAGATCTGAAATCCCTGTAAACAATTATTTTAGAAGCTTAGAACAGATCTGTTTCTAGAAGTTAGAGGCATCTGTCCACTATCTGCTTCCAGATAAAATGTGCATGGCCACATCGAGTTGAAGAAACAATGTTAACCAGATTTTCTTTGTCTGGGATATCTGAATGAAGGGAATGAGTTCTTCAACTCTGATTGAAGTTGAAATGCATCCTAGTGCGCTGAATAAATCTGTCCCGCTTTAGTTAGCTATTAATAAGGGAGAAGTTAATGCTGAGACCATATCAGGGTGATAGAGACCGCTATTGCAAGCAAGAGGGGGTTGAACAAAGGAAATTCTGAATGTCTTTCAGGATGTGTGATGTTCAGCTTTTTCTTTGCAAGTGATTTGAGGGATTCTTCTATAGGAGTGCACATGCTTGGAAAGAGGAAGACTCAGCGGTGTTTCCAGTGCTGTATGGATTGCAGGATATTTGGGTCTCTGGTACCAGAGCAGGCTCTGGATATTGTCCAGTGGCACCCAAGAATCGGAGTAAAAAGTAGATTCTAAAGACTGGGAAGTGATGGAGTGACTTTAAAATACAAAAAAAAAAAAAAAAGAAATTAAGTAGAGGTATTGATGTATTCCTGGCTTTTGTATTCTTTTTTTTTTTTCTCAATGAAAACTAGCTTGCTTATAACTAAAAAAAAAATAAAAATTAAAAAAAGTAACCATACCAGATATATTTGGCTCAAGAGTTTATCCTTACTGGTGGGCAAAAGCAGATATGTAGGGAAGAGATAGAGTTGTCCTCTTCTTGGATGATACTTCGGAGTACTTCTTCCTCTGAGTACTTTTTCTTACAGTTTGTAGCTCAGAAACTATTTGAGCAAGACCCAGATTCTGCATCTTAGTAGAAGCTCATCCTGTGGCAAGAAGGTCACGAAGTAGTTGTTCTCTTAACTTTTAATACAAATAGCTTGCTTCCTCTTGTGTTTTCCGCTTTCTTCGCTGGAATATCCAGTGTTCTGCTTAATGATCCTGTTCTTCAAACTGCATTGAACAAGACAAACTGCCTTGCCTTTCCACTGCCCTCCTTTGATCTGAAGATGAACACATCTTTACACCGGTTTTCCTTGAGAAAGATCTTAACTGTCATTCTTGATTTCACCAGATTAGGAACATCTTCACTGTGTTATGTGCCCCTCACTAGCTGAAAACCCTTGTTATGCCTGTGCTGTCTCTTGTAAACTGGCTTGATAATCCTGCATTTGATGATGTTGTCACATAGTTGACAAAATAACTTTTTAGCCAGCACAACCACATGGGTTGGTTGTTCTGTATGCAAGAGGTCTATTTACCCTTTGGGGAATGCTGTTGTGACTTCTTTTTGTGGGTGGTTTTTTTTGGTTTTTTTTTCGTTGAATGATTTTAGTCTGTGTGTTAATGTGTCAAATCCTAGGTGTACCTTGCGTGGGGTAGAGTGGGACTTTACTCTAAGCCTACGTATTTTCTGTGGATCATTCTGTGGTTTGTCAGGGTGTGTGGGGAGTACCTGTGTTAGTCCGTTGTGTTTGAAGCAGGTTGGCAGCAATACTTTCATAGCTCATTTTGTGCGTGTGGCGTCCTTCATTTGTAGCATACCAAGGTTGGCTTTCCAAGACTTTTCTGCCTAGATGGGGAGGACTCCTGTGACCTTTTATCTGAAATCCCAGCTTTTTCCCAGACCCAGCAGGAATTTATAGGAGCCAACTTAGTAATGAACTTGCTTCTTTCCTTCTGAAACAAGGCTTAGCATTACAAAAGGATATATATGTATTTACTGCTAACACCTTGATTCATATGTATTTAGGCCTAGTCCTTGCTGATAAATCATGAGTAATAGCACTTTCAGAAATGACTAGGTGGATGGACCTGATAGAAGTAAGCTGATTCCTAGCCAACTTCTTCCTACAGCCACCGTCATAAGCTTGTCCAGTTTCACACCCATTTAACAAGAAATTGTAGCTTTTATTTTTTTAATCATGAAGGTAGCCACTCAAGTTCTTAGGGAATACATTTTTTTAGCTTTATACTTACTCTCTTTCTAGTGTTTAACCCAAGGATATAGAGAGAGTACTAATAGTAATTACTGAACTGTGGCTTAATGCTCACTTCTGTGCTGAGGAAGAGGTAGAGGTTTCCAGAGTGGCTTTTGGAAAGTGTGGAGTTGGGATCACAAGCTGAAATGCTCTTGGTGGTATCAGCCCTGACTCTGGCTTGGAGAAACCTGATTTAAGGTGACTTGTTAAAGCATCAGTGATATTCTGTGTTTTCTTTCTGCTTGGGTCTATAGTAATGGCAAAAAGCTGTTTGGGGAAAGCAGTTTTCTGTAAGAATGCTTTTGATATCACTAGTAATAACTGTTGGAAGTTAAATCTTTTTATGAAGGCTAACATACCTTCTTTGAAAAAGTTCTGGAGTACACAACTTTAATCCTGAAGGTAAGGAGGTCTCACTTGGGTTGGAAAATAAGTCAGTGGTTAGAGTTTGAGAACTGCTCAAGTTGTCAGCTAGCAAGCTGATAATCATAAAAATGCAAGCTGCTTCAACAGGGGTGAGATAAACAGTTGAGGAGGCAGAACTAACATAATCAGCTACTGAGTGTTCCTTGAGTGGAGAGCCAGGCAAGAAGTGTTTGGTAACTTACTACACACACCCGTTCTGTGCAGAGACACCTGAACTATCTGCTCCACCTGTGGTGCAGTGCACAAGAAGTTAGCGTAAATTGCCCTGGAAAGCCTTGCTTGAGATACCGTTCTTTAACTACTCTGACTCATTTTGCTGTGGCTGTCTGATAGATCCTTGCCATACAAGAGATGTCTGACCTTACTCAAACAGTTGTTTGTAAAGCTGAGTCACTGATTTATTCTGCCTTGTGCAACCTGAAGCAGCAGTGATAACCACGTTTAACTGGGTTCATACGGCTAGAATGAAGAGTGCAGACTGTGTAGTCGAGTAGGAAACATCCTGGCAGCCTTACAGGCTCTGAGCATGCAAAATGCAGACTTATTTTTTTTGTCCGTGTGAAAAGATGAATGAATTAATTACTGACCTTGACTTTGAAATTCTTTCTTTTATGCTTTTGTAGCATTGGTAGTACATGATCTCCAAGTGTCACAAGTGTATCACTTCCTAGGAAGTTTCGGCTTGCTTTGTGACTGGTCACTTGTTCTTTGAATGGTCTTGCAGTACTTTGTGCAGTGTATTGTATCCTTCCCGTTTAAAATCTTTTGAAGGGATTTGCAAGAGGCTATAAATGCAAAATCTCAGACCTTACATGATACTGAACGGGGTGCTCCTTTTCCCAGCTTGAAGGCTCTTCAGTTTACTTAGTTTAATTGTGTTCTGCCTGGTTAAGTAGGAGAAGTGCTGGTAGCCTTTGGAAGGCTTGCCTTAAAGAAAAATCTGGTCCCAGAATCTGCAGTACTAAATCGAAGAGGCATACAGTGACATAGCTTGAAATTTTTCTGCCCTTTGTTTATGGTTTAAAACCATTCTCAAAAGGTTGTGTGTCTCTAAGATGTGTGCTCCTCCACTTCAAGGGCTTGTGTTCTCATCTGAGCTACGTTTAATGCTCTAACAAGTGGGATTACACTCATAAGAGCATCTTTCCTGCTTTGTTTAAGATCACAGGAATACCTGCTGGCCTGCTTAACCTGTAATTATACACTTTTGTAAAATTGAACTCCTTGGAGTGAATGTGTTCTTAAGAGCAAGCAGGCGAAAGGAGAAGGAAAATGCCTAGTGAGAGCTGGAAGTCTTCCATGTGGTAAGTTAAACTCTGCACGTAACAGCAGTTGGAGGAATTCATGCTCCGTTGTGATCGAGTGAGGTTGGTTGGGCAGTTGGGTGAAGCCGTACAGCTGTACTTAAACCCACAAACTGACTACTTGCTGCATTGTATCCACGAGGGAAAGCATTCTACTGATCCTAATGGGAAATCTGTATTTGCTTGTCTTTTTAGTAAGCTTTCTGAAAATGAGTCTTGAAATTGTGCAGTGGATTATGTGGTTTCTGGGAGTATTACTAATTGTCTGTAAACTGTTGCCATGTGAGAGCTTATGACTGACAGCACAGGCTTAACATGTCAGCCCTAACCAGAGCATGTAGCAGAGGGTATCAGCTGATGCTCCCGTTGCTTTCCTTGCATTGCTTCTCTCAACAGTCATTCAACTGGCTCACCCTGATGCCTCTTGTTATTTATGTTCAGTGCCACAAGAAGAGATGAGGCAGGACAAGCTTGCGGGCTGGGAGGAGAGTGTGGAGTAGGACAGGTCGTCTTGGTAGTATTAGTAAGCATTTGGTGGTGACTCTGTGCTGTCTTCTCTGATGGCATTTAAAAGTTTGATTTTAACTTAATTTTCAAGCTGTCAGTTTACTGTCTGAAGCCTTTACTCCCCGCTCACTTTCAGCCTAAAGTGACAGGAAAAAGGTAAGAATATGACATTGGCAAAATATTAGTTAAGTGGTGTTTTTCATGAATTGTCTGCCTGTCTTCTGATTTTATGTAAAGCTGTCATAGCTACGTCCAGCTCCTGGCTTTTGTCCAGCCTTAGTCATTGACTGTTTCTGTGAGATGACTGGAGAAGGACAGAGCCCGTCAGTTGCTCTGAATTTTTGCATTTTCTCTGGTTTGACTGCTTCACCCTTAAATTTCAGACATTCTCTTGCTACTGCCTTTATGTAATAGGATTACTGCTTCCTTTCTCTCCTGGACAATATGTTTTCTGAGCTGCTGTGGCTTGCCTGAAACTTCTAGATTGTGTAAAGAAACTAAAACAGGGACAAAGCTTGTGCATTTTACCTGTGTGAAATACTCCAAGCTGGTAAGGGACCCTTCCCATGAGTGTGCTTTGGAAACCGGCAGGAGAATCTCATCAAAACAAGCTTGCATCCTGGGCCTTTAAATGTGACTCTCCTCCATAGTTATCCCAGTTTGGGATGTTTTCTGTAGGAACCTTTTATTTGAATGTCTTTTGGAATCTTTGATTACAGATCATTTCTTGGAAACTCTTCCTTGGACTTTGTAAATTAAAGGTGCACTGGAAATATACAAGAATAGAATTTTAAAAATAATGACATCAAATAGTCACGTTGATTTCTTCAGTTTAAAACAAATTTTAGGCACTTCATCTGTCACAAGTGGCTTGGCATCTGTCTTATTTTCTACAAAAGGTGACCCCGACACTGCAGGAGTTCCAGTTAATTACAGCTGCTTTGTCAGATAGGGTCATGTAACCATTTAAAAGACTTTCTGGCATCTTGTCAATTCAGGTTTTTACAGGTTTGCGGGTAGTGAGAGTGATGGTGGTGGGAGCTACTCCCATAATTTCTTTTTCTCTGAAAGATGGATGGTCTGGTGGGATAAAATCACAGTAACCTTTACTGTGTATTTTGAGGACTTTGTGGAAGAGCTAATTCGTCAAAACCTGAAGTGTTTATTGCTGACATTTCCAAAGATACCTTTATCAATGACCCCGTGTCTCACAATACCTCGAAGTAGTATGTGTATAGTCCTGAAAATCACACTGAACAATTTGAAAAGGAATCTGGGTTTTCAGGCACTGTCAGATTGGTTTTCCTCAAGAGACAAAACGTACCTGTAAAGTAAATGCTCAGGCAGTTTCAGCACTGGTTTTAGTAGTTTAGTCTATAAAAACTGAAGACTAAATAAAATCTGTTGATTTACTGTTCAGTTGAAAGCATCCCTTTCTAATTCTTGTCTTGCTCAATTCTCCTTTGCCAGTCAAATGAACAATATAAATGTGGGAACTTCGAGAGCTTATTTCTTGATATTTTATGCCCTCGGACCATTACCTTTGCTGTGGGACCAAATAACCTTTGTTTATGGTTGTACCCATTGAAGCTGTCATTTTCTGTTTGAATACTTACAGGTGCTGTTCCTTGACTGTTTTATAACAGAAACAAACAAACCAAGCAGTTTTCATGCTAGAAGCTGCTGTGATTTATGGTAGCAGTGGCCTTGCTGACAGTTCAGTGAAGAAAACTGTCTTCTGATAGCTGTTTTGTTGTGATAATAAGGATCGCTTTTAATGACATCAGTTTTGATTCACACTCTTCTGTTTCCGTAGTGTAATTTCTAACATGAAGCGATCAGTGTATAATGTACCAGAAGAAAGCTTTGACTCATCTGTAGCGATGGACTAAAATTGGATTGCTAAGTGGGGTGCCAGGCTGGTTGTGGGCCCCTCCCTGCAGCTGGTACAGCTCAGCAGCTTGTGGAGCAGCTGCTGAACTGCTGGTTAGCCCCATGTATTAAAGAAAACCCACTTTGGTATCTGCTCTGTGTGCAGAGTTTGTAGTTTGTAGTGATCCAGCATCTGTGCTGCGAGCAGCTGAGGCCTCTGTACGGTGGGGATGGGGGAATTCTTACGGCTGTCCAAAAGGAACCAGGCTGTGCTTGTTCACTGGAGCCCTTCAGCTACGTTACCATCCTGGGCTAACTGAGGTCTGAACTGCCTCAGCCTCT
Organism: Momotus momota; assembly: GCA_028565915.1. Classification (NCBI taxonomy): domain Eukaryota; kingdom Metazoa; phylum Chordata; class Aves; order Coraciiformes; family Momotidae; genus Momotus; species Momotus momota. The sequence continues at coordinate 17,252 of JAOXNV010023538.1, forward strand.
TCTAGAGGTGAGCATCGGTGTGTGGAGCCACAGTGGCCTCCCCAGAGCCTTCTTCCACCTGCTTGCTTGTGTCTCATAGAAGAGTGCTTCTTCAGGCAGAAACAAAGATCCTATTAAACTGTCATCAAAACTCTCAAACCATGGCAAGCCTTGGCAAAGGGACATTTTGTTTTGGCCCTGCTTGCCTTAACCATAGCATTAGTCAACCTCTAGAAGATTTCTGCCCTTCAAGAAAAGGTGTTGAAGGACTCTGCTTCACTGAGGAAACAGTAAATTCCTGTGGAATGACTAGCCTGCAGCTTGACTGGAAGCTGGATGTCATGTTACAGCATTAGCCCTAACTGGATAAGCCGGTGTGGTTGTGAAGCTGCTGAATCTGGCTTAGAGATCTCACCGTATGGATTGTGAGGGGAAAAGCACGTTAATTCTGCGCTGTAAGTCTGCGTAGCTATAACTAGAGCACTACTTCGGCAAAAAGGGGCATTAATTCATGGAAATGGAGGCTCTCTCCAGGGACTGCAACTCTGGGGTAGCAGGTTCTGATTTGGAAAGTCTTCAGGCAGCAGTTGTTGGCTGCCACAGAGGGTGCTATCTTTTGAGAGCCATTTTTATCACTGTTTCAGCAGCATTTTGCTGTGTCTGAGCTACATGGTCACCTCAGGGAGAACTGACAGCTTCCTTGTTGCTGTCCTTGAGCTTGTTTTTTTGCCTTCTAGAAGGGAAATAATGTCTCTTTTATGTTTTCAGTCTCTGCTCTGTGGAGTCAATACAATCTCTAATCTGTAATACCTCTGTGATGGAATTTCACTTGCTGCAGCATATAATTCAGCTGTTTCATAAACATAGTTTATATACTTGAGATTCTTTGTAGTTAAACTAGTTGGGATACGCAATTACTAGAAGACACAGTAACTCTTGAAGTGACAGTCTTTTAAAATCTCCAATGGTAATGCTTTTTGCCCTGAGGTTTATAAGAAATACAGTCCAATCTTTGAGATGCAGCCTACTATAAAAATGAACACTTGTGTTTTAGTTCACATTGTCCTTCTTCAACCAGATTTTTATTCCTGTCCTCTAAGGCAGTGGTCTCCAAAGTGAAGTACGCAAAATATTTCATGGGGGTGCAGGAAGAGAATACATTTTGTACCATTAATAAATACAATAAAAATTTTAAACCAATGTTTTTTTAAACTTTATCTCAGCATTTTTCATTTTCTATTTTTGTGTATGTTTGTAATCTACATAATAGTGCGGTAGTGCATGTATATGATTTATAAATGTACATATATCGGAGGTGCGTGCTCAAAATTTTTTTCACTGATAGGAGTATGTAATCAAAAAATTTTGGAGATTGTTATTGTAAGGCATTAGGGGCAATAGGAAGCACATCTGGGCACTGAAACCTTTCCAGGTTCATAGTGGACAACACACTAAAGGTGCCAGGGCCAGGCACGCTGATGCAGGATTTTGAAGCACGTTGGTTTAGTGATGCTGGCTTTATGATAATGTTTTCACCAGTTATAACAGAGGCTGTGTTCCTAGGCTGAGACCTTCCTGAGGTGTTATTTCCCAGATGAGGTCTCAGTTCTACTTGTGTAGCTTCTTAATCTGTCAGTTGGTCAGAGGTAGTTGGACTCTTTGTAAAAGAGCAAGAATCTAGTTTGGATTGAGATAAGGTTCTTGAGCATGGACAGTGTCCTTCAGTGTTTGTTTATACGAGGTGTTCTCCAAGATAAAGACCTGTATCAGGAGGTAGTATGTAAGATCCTTGCTTTAGGTACCTATAGATTATGCTAAATTTTTCAAATTCATAATAAGCTTTCCTTGAAAAAGAATGGCAAGCCTATTGTAGAACTTCTTCCTGAGATGGATTGGCAGCCGGTGAGAGGAATTACAATACAACGCTGTTCACCTCTCTCATAAGTGTAAGTGAATCTTCCAGCTGTTGTTTGAGCAGGTGAACATCGACTCGCTTTATGGTGAAATGAACCAAAAAGCAGAAGAATGTGAGTCATATGGTTTGACTGTACACTGTACTAAAAATGTACAGTTTTTAAATACTAAATCATGTTTTTTTTTCTGGACAAATGAACAGAACTATGTTCTCTCGCAGGTTTTGGAAGGAAGGATGTTGTAGAGCACTTGCTTCAGACAGGAGCGAACGTCCACGCTCGTGACGACGGAGGACTGATACCCCTTCACAACGCCTGCTCTTTCGGTCACGCTGAAGTGGTCAGTCTGTTACTGTGCCAAGGGGCAGACCCAAATGCTCGAGACAATTGGAATTACACTCCTTTGCATGAAGCTGCTATCAAGGGGAAGATAGATGTGTGTATTGGTAAGTGTCGGTCACTTCTCTTATTGAACCTTTACCAGATGCATGTTTTGTGCAGTTATAATTGTTAATGTGCTTGTTCTTAAGAGCTGACTTCTTTTAATCTAGCAGGCAGGTATAGTGGTAGTCATTTTAAGACTAACTTTTTCATGGTGCATAACACAAGTGTTGCTGAATTTGCATCTGAGAAACTAACCTGGGGAGATTGATTGAAGTCTCCTTGTTTGTTAAATTACAGTATTCAAAATTTGCATATGCAAGTTTGCCTGTCTTGATCTTTTTCAAGAAAATTGGCTTTACTAGGTAAAGCCTTTGCTTTTTGGGCTGCTCTGTATGTTGTCTTAGTGGTTAACCTTTCATTCAGTACAGTATGGGGAAAGATCTCATTAGTTCTTTGGAGCGTTCCAGTACAAGTTACAGGACACCATTGGTCACTGTGGGTGTGTATCTTCATTGTTTGTGCTGGAGCCAAAGCAATTTCAAATGAAACTGAACACTTCAATCAATTTAAATGTGTCTAGAACACAAAAAGAGCTTTTCAGTCAGGATGTCTTTTAACTTTTATGATTTTTCTCAATGTACTAAGTATTGCTACTTTTCTAAATGGGAACTATTTTTATTTTTCCCACTCAGATCAGTTTCTTGAACTTACTTACCAATTCTGGTTCTTCTCACACCTACTAACTTGAATAATCTGGTCTTCTCAACATTGTGATTTTATCAAATGTGGAAAATAAAGCTTGCTTCTTAACCTTAACCAGAGTTAAGGTTATGAATGCTGGATTTGTTCTATGTGTTACCTAGATAGCAAGACATAATTTTCAGAATTTCAGGTAATGTCTATTTGGTTCCAGACTTACTACATAAATTCCTGCAAAGAAAGCTTCAGCACTTAAAGGACGAGGTTTTTTGCTTTAGATTTATTATAATATTTATGTTATTACTTTAAAAAAATGAAGGGAAAGCAAACTGGAAGAAACATGAAAATGCAATGTCTCTTGAAATCCTGACATAACCTAGAATTTATTGCTGAACTTAGATACCTGTCTGAAAAGACTGTAGGAATTGGTCATCTAGCCTCATTTTTGGCTACCTGATCTTGCCATCTTTTTCGAATGAGACAGAATTTTCCAATTTATCTTCTCTTCTTCCCTTCTTCTGTGCCACCCCATTCTGCATTTTTTTTATCATATCTAGCATAGAACTCTTCTTTTGGGCTCCTTACAGGTCAAAAAGGGGTGAAGTGATAATTGAAGAGAATGTGGAGATGTGGCATGCTCATGGAAAATGATTTTTTGGAGAAAACCTCAAAATGTTGAAGCAGAGTGGGAAGACCAGCAAAAGCTGGGTAGTGATTGCGCTATGGCTATGGAATGCTCTGGTGTCCAGCATTAGCTTTTTGAGTGGAATGTGTATGTTTACACTAAAAGTACTGTGAGTACTCTCAGCTGTACAGCTGAGTTTAGACTAATTAGGTACAAACCCTGCCACTGGGAAGCTTATGTGGAAGTAAGTGTACATAAACTGATGAAAACTCATCTGCCTAGGCATAGACTTCCATTCCAGAAAACTGTGAGACAGTAAATGGCTGATATGATTTCTTGTTCTTCTGTTTTACTGGTTTTGTATAACAGTCACAGGACAGCGCAGAAACTTGAAGGGAGAGGAGGCAAATGTACTGAGTTTGGAAAGAATATGGACTGTGGCTCTTTTAGGTGGTGGTTACTTTTGTGTTCTAGGTCTGGAAGTGTGGGAGATACTGGAGAATAAGCAGTGTCCAGTTGGTTGGCCAACCAACTCTTACATTTATCCATCCACTGCACGTTTGTTTAGCCTCTACAGAACTGAAAGCGTTATTTGCTATATCTCATCAATTTTGGGGCTGAATATATTGAAGCATTAAAGCCAATTGTTAGTGTTTTCCAGTCTTTATGGCTTCTAGAATTGCTTTATCAGGAAGATGTATTTTCAGTGTCTGTGGACTGCTGATGAGAAGTGGTGGTGTTCCTCAGTGCTGCATTTGCTCATGGGCTAGTGAATGGATGGTGAACTGCAAAGTGTATTTGGAGGAATGCTGAGCCGTTAAGGTAGAGGTTGTTCTGCAGGTCATACTGGGGTGAAAGGATGATCTATTTCTTCTCATGGAAGTCTATACTGTAGTGAGACCAAAGGTCCACGTAACTCACACTTCTCCCATGATGACATGTAGCAGGTGCTCAGAGTCTATGAATGGCTTAAGTGTATCCTTGTTTTTTTCTCATGGCAATCAGCAATTTAGGAACTTGATAAAGTAGCTGCTGCATCTGGACTATGTTGCTTAGCCATGGGTGTACGAAAATCTTGACAGATAGATCTAATCAGTTCTTAAATGCTGCTTTCTTAAATCCTGCTTAAATGCAGGACTTTTATGAGAAATAGTGAACAGTCATTTCTATTTGCACTCTGCATATCCTTTGTGATTTTATCAGCCTCTCTGTTTGCTTCTCTTGAAGGAAAAACCTGGTTTTCTGTCACATTATCCTGTTGAATATTCTGAGGGTTTTGGTTGGGCTTCTTAAGAGTGAGGAGTTGGTGTAGAAGGCACAGACATCAAAACCGGGTGCAGTAGATTTATGGGGTAGCAGTGTTCTTTCTGGTTTGGTCTTCTGATTGCTGAGCACTGAATGGGAGTAGCTCCAAGATATTTCCTAAGTGGTAACAGCTCCTTTGAAATTGTGTGTTTGTGTTCCACGTTGTTTTTTTGTTTAAAAAAAGCTAGACTAAAAATAACCTTACAGAAGCTGTGCTTATGCAGTCTGTCTGGACTTGCTTTGCTCTCCACTGTGTGTGTTTCTGCAGAGGCTATGATTGTGCCCAAAGAGGTTTGTTGTGTTTGGGCTTGCTTTTTTTTTTTTTCCAGATGGATCTCCAGTTAAGTGTTGTGAGAACTGTAGGAGTGCTAGCCCAAAAGTGATCTCAGACTTGTTTTTAAGGGCATCCTTTTCACAATTATTCAAACCGTGAGCATCTTCTATGGTGATAACATAATTTATGGATCTGAACATACAGAGTACTTTAGTAATTTTAAGGAAATAAAAAATTCTAGCTACTGAAAAGCTCCCTTCAACACTTTACAAAACTGTAAAAGTTTTTAAAAATTACTTTTAGTCCAAGAATCCATCAGGAATTACTTAATATGACATTAGGTCAGTGGGTTTTATTGGGTTCCTCTGGGCTAGTTATAAAATTTCCTGCATAGATCCTGTGGCCTGAGGAGTTTACTGTCCCAGTGCTACGAAGCCATGTCTAATGGTGGTGTCAAGGTCCGTTTGTCTCTCTCTTTGACCAAAGAAATTCTGTGGAAGTTGATTTTTTTTTTTTTCCCTTTACCTTTTTTGCACTTGACAGATACAGCGAACAAACAAACTAAAACATTTTTAAGCCAGCAGGTTTCCCAAGGTACAGATCCTGCCCTTAGCATAGGGATCACTGCTATTTAAATATATGTTAACATGTCAAGACATTACTATCTCATTTGGCTTCCTTGAGACTGAGGGGGCGAGAAGAATTCCTTAGCTGTTGGCTTCTGCTGTCACATATCTTTAGGCTGAAATATGTGGAGAGAATATGATGTGACCCCTTTCTCCAGAGCAGATAAAGCTTCTATCAGGATTTTGGGGGTGGGGGGAAATTATTAAAGGTACTTTGAGTAGAAATGGTAATTTGCCCAGTCACGGAACTGTTTGGCTGTTTGTACACCTTGCATAGAAGATGTGCACAACAAATAGTGAAATTATTACCATTTATGATATTTTTGTCCCTCGAGATTTTAGAATACTCAAAACAATTTGCCTTCCAAGCAGAGAAACTGTATCACTCTAAAAGTTAGGGTTGTATCTGATTTTACTACCTGAAAATAATAATAGAAAGGTCACAGGATGTTCTATCCAAGAGGAAAATTTTGCGGTAGCCAGTTCTTTTGTGGGGAGGGGAGTGGGGTGAGGTGAGGAGGAGAAGCTTTAGCATCTTAACTGAAAAATCATTATGATGACTATAGATTTAGCTGCTGGATAGACAGAAGCCTGTAAGAAGACTAGGAGCTTCTTAATGAGTATTAGAGGGGGATATTGGTAATTGAGGTACATTGGGAGCTGGTTACACACGTTGTTTATTAGAGGTGTACTGAATTCCCAAAGACTTTCTTGGAGAACTGATGTTCTAGAAGGAAGCTTAGATTCAAAGAGGCATCTCAGAAACCTGGTATTCAGAGGCTTGAAAAATGCTCTCAAGTAAGTACTTCCAAATACTTTGTGCAAACTGTTTAACTCTTGCTGCTGTTTCTCTCAGAAGGTGTTTGAATTCTGTAATATTCTTACTTTGACTTTTGAACTACTGCTACCGACTATTCGTAGTGTGCAGTGCGAAGGTGGTGATTTGTATTTGAACTTTTTGAAGCTGCAGAACAGTCTAAAGAGTTTTAGCTTGTTCTTGTGTACCAGAGATGTGAGTTTGTTCCGTTAGGAGGACATGAATTAATCCCTACAGGGAGGGAGCTGTCCTGTCTGTTGGAGTTAATATTGACATACAGAGCAAATCTACCTTACGACTCAATATGCATAAGGCCAAGCAGTCTAGTATCTACCCTCAAATAACAATCCTGGCTATTCTTAATAATCTTTATTACTCAGATACTCACTGATCTAAGCCAAATCTGTTGTTACGGAAGCAGGCTCATCAGTCTGTTCGGGTTATTAATTCTTTTAGCCTGTTTCTGCTCTGTGAGTGATAGAATGTGTGTGGGACACTGCTTCTTGGGGTAGAAAATGATTTTAAATCCTGTGCACACACAGCGGCTCAAAGACCTAATGTGGTTATATCTACTCATACTGTTTCTTCATGAAATCTTTCTCAAATGAACTTTGCGTGATAGCAACCACAGGATAAAAATTCCATGTTTTAGACTGAGTGGAAGAATGCTTTTGCTTTTTCACTGGAGTTTTTGTTTATGGTTTTAAGTAGTTTCTTGTCCTCTAAACACTTGTTTAAGCTATGTCAGCTTCTAAATGTTAATAGTCATCACAGAAATGAGAGCTTCTTGAGCTTGATCTTACTACATTTCCCACTGTGGAAGTCTGTTGTTTGAACTTCCCTTATTGAAAGGAACCTGAGCATAAGACCTCCTTCTCAGTGAGCTGGTGGGGGTGGACAAACTCCTGATTGAAATCGTACTTCAGAGGCATTGCAGCGCTGTTTTCATAGCTACAATGGACTGGAGCTTGAAACTACAGCGCTTTTGTCAGAAGTGACTGCGGAACGAGGTTTGGGACTCTCTCCCATGACATGTACAGCTGCAGTGCTCCCTGGTGGACTTGGGCAGAAGGGCAGGGGGGAAGCTGATGAGTTCCTGCATGTGAAGGATACCCCTTCAGTCTGTGACATCTATGTGCAGCCGGGTCTGTCAGTATGGTACGGTCTACGGGAGTTACCGTTATGGGAAAAGCTCCCAAAATGAGGTGGGAGTGTTGCTGTAAAGGCTCCAGTGAATCCTTTCTGCTGGCGTTTTGCATCTGTGCACATGTAGCTGTGGTAGATGCTTTATCAAGAAAGTCTCTGAGCAGTGTCAGTCACTCACATGTGCCTAACAAAGGTTTTGGAGTGCCAGGGGCCTTGGAACGAGTCCATCATTGGCACAACGTGGTAGTGCCCTACCACAATATTTTTGTGAGAAGGCCAAGTATAGAGCTGGATTAATCCTTAGGTTAAATCCTCTTTGGAAATAAAATCAACAGGTAAACTTGATAGCAGAGGGTGTGATGCTTTGTACAAATTGGGTGAAAACGAGCCTTACTTCAGGTGAAGAAGACTTGTCTTCATGGTTATGCCAATAAAATGACTTCTTGGCTTCCAGATTTTTGTGTCTGGAACTAGTGGTGGTGAAGGTTTGTAAAACCTGTTACTTATAGTCCTTAAGGCTGTTGTGTGTATCATGTTATTTGTATTGGTAAAAGCTGATTGAAATTCAATTTCATGAAAAGGGGTTGAGAAGGATGGCTTTGTCTGGACTTTCATACACAGCGTATACTTTGGAAGCTGTCTGTGCTAAATTTGAGCTGTATTGACCGTTAATATGTTACAACCTATCTGTGGGGTTTAGACACTTTCCCAGTTCTATTTCTTCTTTCCTAAAATTCATTTATCAAGAAAAACTAGTATTTTTGCCTTGTCTGGCTGCTTGGGCCCGGGAGAATCCGTGGAGAACACAAAAAATGTCATTTTATCATGTTGCTTTAGAAGTGTTAATTAAATCAGAACCTGGCTACTTGCAGCAGAGAAGGTAGTACAATAATATACAAAACACTATGGAAAACTTGCTGTGGAGTGTTTTTGGAAAGTAGGGCCTTCCAAAGTACTGATGTTAACTATTAGCAAATTGAGTGGGAGGGGAAGAGGAAGTTGCATGTTGCCCAGAACAGAGTGATGGAACAGATGCTGCTCTTCCAGACACTGAAACTGCTTTCGGATGTCTGATACCAGTTTACTGTGGCTTTCTAAATGTCTTGCAGAAATACTTAATCTTATGGGATTATGCTTCTGATTGCTGTGGCAGTATCTGGTTTTAGCTTCTCAGAGGAACTGTGGGGTCTTAATGCAGTTCGGATGTGGCTGAAAAACAATCTCTAGATACATGTAGCTGTTAAGGCATAAATGAGTGAGTGAGGCGCAGACGTGTTCTTAGTCTAATGGAAAACATTGATTAAAGTATTACTATAGGTTATAAAGGTCTTGCTTGTAAAAATGTAGAGGCAATTAAATAGTTGTCATACAGCGAACAAAGGAAGGTGTCTCTCTTTAATGATTTGGTCTTTCCGTAACATAAAGCCAGAGTACAAAGTGAACTATGGGTGGTTGGAGCCTACTGAAAATACCCAGCCTTTTTGTTGTGTGGTTTTCACTTCAGTCTTCTGTGCAGCTAGGACTTGAGATGAACATAGGCTCCTGTATTCCAGCAATTCATTGTTTTTCCATGTTGACACAAATGCACTGTGTCTGTTGTGAATCCTGTTGTTCATGCTGCTGTGTAGTCTTTTTTCCCGATGTCTTGTCCAAGTAAGCAGTCCTGAGTAATTCCTTGGTGCTCTTCCCCTAGCTGTGGTATTGGGTACTGACCTTGCATGACAAGGGAGCCAAGTGGAAGTGGCTGCAGCAATTCATTTTTATTTTCTTGTTTGGAGTGATACAAGGATGGTGCAGGACACAGGTCTGACCCAGGAGAGGAACCCACTCAGACTAATTTAACCTGCACCCTTCCCTAGTGTGAGACTCACGATAGTGACGATATCTTCCCTAACAGATGGCAGGGGTTTTGCAGTGTAGAGTATTTGCTTGTCAAGGACGTAATGCTAAATAGGACATGACTTTGTATCACCAGGACATGGCGGTGAGCATGGAGACCGGGACTGGAGAAAACAAATGGATATAGCTCTGTCCATTAAGAATGGAAAGCAACATGACTATTTTACGTTGTTACACCAGGATTTATGTGATCTAAGCTCGTGGTTGGGAAAGCTTCAAAGAGTGATATGTGTGGTACTGCTAGCTGGGCAGCTCTTAGGTTTAGATCTGCTCGAACTTAATGTATTCTTAGCTTTCTGATGTTTACTTCAGAAACAGAATTTTTCTGAATGCCGAAGTCTTCTGGCCAGCCTGTAGCTTTAACTACAATTTCATGGACTGATCACTCTCATGAGACCCCACGTGGAGCACTGCATCCGGTTCTGGGGCCCCTATTACAAGAAAGATCTGGACGTGCTGGAACGTGTCCAGAGAAGGGCTGGAGCACCTCTCCTATGAAGACAGACTGAGGGTGTTGGGGTTGTTCAGTCTGGAGAAGAGAAGGCTACGAGGAGACCTTATTGTGGCCTTCCAGTATCTGGTGAGGGACTTTTTAGGATGTTGAGTAGTGATAGGACAAGGGGGAATGGATCCAAACTAGAGGAGGGTAGATTTAGATTAGATGTTAGGAAGAAGTTCTTTACCATGAGGGTGGTGAGACACTGGAAGAGGTTGCCCAGAGAGGCAGTGGAAGCCCCATCCCTAGAAGTTTTTAAGGCCAAGTTGGATGGGGCTCTGAGCAACCTGATGTAGTGGGAGGTGTCCCTGCCCATGGCAGGGGGGTTGGAACTAGATGATCTTTAAGGTCCCTTCTAGCCCTGACAATTCTATGATTCTGTGTTCCCCACAGATTTTGCATACTTGTATTTCTTGAATATCTGATAACTTATATTAGCTGTGGGCTAATGATGGGTTCACAAAATTGGCAGAAGGTTCAAGGTTTATGCGAAATTTGCAACAGTTATTTGGCATGTTGGGACATAAAGAGTTTCAGCTGAGAAACTACCCCCAAGTCACATACTATTGAAAGCTGGTAGGCACTGAGGTTCACCTCTAGAAAAGCCTGGAAAAGACTGTGCTCTTGGACTGCACCAGTTGTTTTGTTTCTAAGAAACTTTTAAGGCCCCTATGTCTATTGCTTCTTGAATGTTAAATTTTAGTGCACTGGCAAATAGTGTATTCTGATAGCCACATAGGTCATACTATGTGAAATCTATCACCTGACTTCCACCACTTTTTTTCCCCCCCAAACTTCACTTGAAGAAATGGTTAGCATATGCAGAAGGAGATTGGAATTGGTCTTTGGTGTCTCTTAACTTTCCACAGGTCCTCTTCTGCTTGGGATACTACTTGTTGACCTGATTTGCCTTGGTGGCTGCTTTTGCTTTTCAAGGAGGTCCCTTCAACATCAACCGTGCTGGGATTCAGTGTGATTCTGTGAAAAAGGAATGCATGTGCGTGGCTCCAAATAAATGGGATTAGATAAATGCTTAGTGTACTGTCTTTTATTGCTTGTTAGCTCAAAGAAAATAGTGTTTTGTTTTGGGTTGTTTTTTTTGTTTGTGGTTTGTTGTTTGTTTTTTTTTTCTTTTTGTTTGTCGGTGTTTCTGTTTGGGTTTTTCTGGTGTTTGTTTGTTTTTTTTGGTTGTTTTCTTCGTAACTTCTAGTGTTCTTACATTTTGCAGCTTCGTTGTGGAAGTTTACGCAGCTTTTGGTGCAGATTTTGTGCTCAGGAGGTGTGTTCTGCAGTGACAGAGCAATCTCTTGTGTGGTGCAAAAAAATCCCACCAAACGAACAACTGAAGTGACACGAAGGTTTTGAGATGGCTTTCTGCATAACCTACATATGCTTTTGTTTTCTCACTGTTAGCTGAAATGGAAAATTTTAACTTAAAAGTAGTCTATTCAGAAAAGGAAATGTGAATATTTAGTCCATTAAGTTTAGGCAAGATCAAGGCTTTGAATTGCTGTTCATGTAGGCTGAGCAATCTACCAACTCTGGCTCTTTCTCTCAGGGCAAAAGGATATTTATCAGCCTGCTGTGCTGCCTACAGCCTCTGCAACTTTCTGCTTGTTCTCTTTTCCTGTGCATATTTAATCACTGGTAGGCAGAACTGGCATACCAGGGAGTGATTTTTGTAGTGCTTCCTAAGTATAGAAAACTAATCATAGTTAAGATGCAGCTACTTATGAGGAAACAGTTGTGGGCAGTCACTGAGGGAGGAGAGAGCCTTTTTAAAAGGTATCGTGCTGCTGGAAGAGTTCTCTGACTGTTACAGGAATGCTTGTGGTTTTCGTTGTCTGGTTCCGATCTTTGATTAGGTAAATCTGATCTCTGGAACATTGAGTGCAAACTTAATTTTAGAATACTTTGAAGTATTTTATTGTGTGGGGAAGTGAGTTTTATGATGTGTGTGTATAGAGCAGGAGTCAGGCTGTCTTGCTAAGAGGTTGAAGCTTCAGTGAGTGGTACTTCTGGGGCAAACAATGAAAAGACTGAGACAAAAGAATCTTTCTGAAAAATTAGAGCTTACATGAAAATAGGATAAAGTCCATTTAAAGTGATGCTCTACAATATTGGTTTTGTTTCAGTCTTCCTTCTCCCCTCAAAACAAACCAACGAGCTGGTACTGGGAGACCTTGCTCGTGCTGCTGCTTTGGTGATTTCTTATTGCTGCCTTGAAGCCTGTTTGTGTGAATTGTTCACCTAAGCTGAAGGAAGGTCTCATCTCTAAGCATTGCTTCTATTTCATGTTTTACTAGGCCTCTGCTCAATTTGGTAGTTGCATCCTGTTACTGTAGGAACTGGTACAGCTTCTGCAGTGTAGGGATGTGAGAGAACCTATCTTTCAAAGGGCGGATCTATATCAAGGAAGTGAGATGTTTGCTATGGCTCTCCAGTGGCTCTGATGGACCAAATGGTCATTTCAGCCATAAAGCAAGAAGTGCCTCTGCTAGGAGCCATATTCCAAGCTGTCGGCGTACGTAGTCTCCTAGCATATGCTGATGTCCCCAGCAGTTGCTATTACTGCTTAAGACAAGGTACAAGAAACATGCAGGCAGGTGCTATGGTTTTATCTAGCTTGTCACATTTGACCAAAGTACCATTTCTTTACTAGAGGTAGCTTTCTTTTAATTAAAAAGACTATTTAGGACTGTGTGTCCCTATAAATTTTAAACCTCTGTATCTCTGGCAGCTGGATTACAATCATAGAATGGTTTGGGTTGGAAGGGACCTTAAAAGTTCATGCAGAGTCCAACCCGCTGCCATGGGCAGAGATAGATTTCATTAGATCATTTTGCTTAAAGCTTCATGTAACCTCACCTTGGATACTTCCAATGATGGGGCGTCCACAATTTCCCTGGGCAACCTGTTCCAGTCTTACAGATGTCACCAACCTGAACTTCTGTAGCTTTTGCTTTGACTGATGCATTCACTTAATCATAGAAGGCTACCAAATTAGTCAGGTGTGATTTGCCCTTGGTGTCTAATTGGTTCCCTGTCTTCCGTGTGTTTGGATATGTCTGTCAGGAGGATCTGTTTCATCTTACTGGGCATGGAGGTGAGGCTGAGTGGTTGGTAGTTCCCAGGGTTCTCCTTTCTACCATTTTAAAAAATGAATGTATTATTTCCCTTTTCCTAGTCACTAGGGATATGCCTGACTGCCGTGACTTTTCAAATATGATTAACAATGTCTTGGCAACTACATCAGCCAAATCCCTCAGGACGCTGGGATACATCTCACTGGCTCCCATGGGGTTCAGATTCCTCAGCTGGTCTCAAACCTGATCTTCACTTGCAGTGGGAGGCTCTTGATTCTGCAGTCCCTGCCTTGAGGTTCAAGGGCTTGAGAGATGTGGGAAGAGAGATTACTATTGAAAAATGAGGCAGAAAAATTGTTGCGTACCTCAGCTTTCTCTGTATTGGTTGTCAGTAGTTCTCATGTCTTATTTATCAAAGGAGATATATTTTCTTTAATATACCTTTTCTAGCCAACTTTCATATGGAAGACTTTATGTTTATTTGCATCCTGTGTCAAATTCAACTCCCACTGTGCCTTAGCTTTTCTCATCCCATCTCTACACATCCAGGCAGTATCCCTGTATTATTCCAGGATAACATATTTCTCAGGGGGTCTCATCCATTAATTCCTTAAACAACTGAAAATTTGCTGTACTAAAATTCGGTCCTGATTCTATTCTTCACCTGGCCCACATCCTACAGGACTGTGAATTCCACCAGGGCGCAACCACTGCAGCTCAGACTGCCACTGATCTAGACATCCCTAATTAGTTCATCTGGGGTGGTAGGCAACAGGTCTAGTAATGCTGCTTCTCTGATTGCACTGTCTGTCACCTGGATTAAGAAATTATCCTCGGTGCACTTCCAAGAATCTCTTGAATTGCTTACAGCTTGCTGTGCTGCTTTTCCAGAAGATGTCAGGGTGATTGAAGTCACCTAACAGGAGGGAGAGGCTGTGAGCATGATGCCTCCTGCAGCTGAAGAAAGAACTCTTTGTCAGCAGGTTCCCCTTGCTCGAGTGGCCTGTAGTGAACACTAACCATGAGGTGTCCTGTGTTGTTTTGGTCGCTGATTTTTATCCATAAGCTCTCAATTTGTTCATTGTTCTTTTTCAACAGCTGCTCTGTGAAGTCAATGCATGCTGGTTTTTTTTGGTTTTGTACAACCTCCTGCTCCTCCTTCCTTGCCTGTCCCTTCTGAACAGTTCTAGCCATCAAATGAAGTACTCCAGTTGTGTTTCAGTGATAGTGATTAGATCATAGCTTTCTAGCTGCCCGGTGGCTTCCAACTCCTCCTGTTTGCTACCCATGCTGTGTGGATTGGTATAGAGACACTTCAGCTGGATCATTCACTTTTTAGAGTGAACATCCCCTAATTCCTTTGAGGCATTTCACAGGTGTTTCTCTCTTTGTTCCTGATGTATCAACAGTCCCACGGTTTTTGCTGTTGCTCAGATTTCCACAGCTTTTACCTGCTACTTGTCTACTGCTTTCTCCTGGTGTCAAAACTCTCTGTTTCTGTCCATGCTGTTGGAGAGCACTGTTCTAATTCCATTTACATTTTTTTCTTTTAATTTCAATATAGAGGAACCTTACGCCGCTTTTATAATCTTCTGTTCATCTACTACAGTTGACGTATTTATCTCTTACTCTGTCTGGTCCCAACAAAGAACAAAACCAACATGCCGGTTCATTGGGAATAAAACCGTTGTCTGAGTAATAGAAAACGAGAGTGCCCTCAACAAGGGAAGCAGGGAAGGCAAGAATATGAGAGTGCTTGGAGCTGACGTTGACCCACCAGGCTGTGGCTGGTAATGT